>JAPMOQ010058975.1:6412972-6440378 GCA_026543055.1 Argiope trifasciata
TATATAAATAAATAATTTTTTGCGATTATGAAATTGCCTATTTTCGTTATCATAGTTTGCATAATAAAATAACAAATAAAATTGACATATTTATATTTTTCTCCTTATTTAGATATAACCACATTTTTGACTGATGTTACAAAATAACTTGTTTTTGATAATACGTTAAATAAGCAAATACTCTCAACTCTTAGTGATTCTAGGAGCATAGTCCATGTATAATATTAAATTTTCTGGATAGCATAGGTCAATTAGCTTGATTTTAGATAAGTTATATTAATTCCAAACTTAATAGTGCGATTGATTTGGGATGGAAATCTTACAGATGCCATTGTATGAGGTGGTACGCACTCTCTAATCCAGTGATTCTCACTGGGCGCGAGCATATCCAAGAGAAAATGTTATTTTAAAAATTTATTTAGTGGCTGAAAGGAAAGAACACACACACACATACAAAACAAAATACATTTCGACATATTTAATAATTATTAAATTAAACAACCTACTGAATTAAAAACAAATTTAATAATTATCAGTGACTTCTTTGGGCCTGTCTTATTGAGCAAAGTTTTTCGAAGGAGGGTTTAATATTAGAAATAGACACTCTCAGTTCTTTTTCTTTATTTAGCTGAGATCTATATTTTATTTTCAAAGGAGCCACCGCAAATAATCCAGTTTCACAAAGGTAAGATGTTGAAAATGGTAGTAGAATGCGAAATGCCCTTGTTTTTAGTGTAGAAAACTCATCATCCACTCCTGTCCAAATTCAAAGAGTGATTTATTACTAAATTGTCTTTTGGTTTTGACGCTTGCAGTGAAGTTTATAAAGGTTTCTTCCTCTTCAATTGAGAGTCCGTCGGGAGTATTTTGAAATGAATTCACCACCCACTTGTAACTTGATATCAGTTTGTCGTCAACAAGAAAATACTTTATAAAATTCTTTGCTAGCATTGCTAAATGATTTTCAATGGTTACAAAAACAACTTTTACGTGTTGTTCTTCAGCCTTATAAGTTTTCAAACAATCATTCAAATTTGCAAACATTGTTAAGTTTTCTTGCTTTAAATTTCTGCTCCACAATTCCAATTTTCTACAAAAAGCATTAACTTTATCAGTCGTATCCAATAAATGTGTATTTGCTCCTTGCAGTTGAAGATTTAAATTATTTAATTCCTCGAATATGTCGACCATGTAGCTCAATTTCATCACAAATAAACTATCGTGAAAATTCTCAGCTTCTTGTCTGTTTTCCTCTTCTAAGAAAACTGCGATTTCTTCTCTTAACTCATAAATACGTTGCAAAAATTCCCTTGTGATAACCATCTTGCCTCGCAATAAAATAGTAACGCTGAATGTACTGCACCCATGTCTTAACAAAGTGCGGAAAATATTCTTGATTTCAGGGGCCTCATTTTTATATAACTTACTACGGTTACAACCGTAGTTAACACAATATTCAAACCAGGAATCATTTCTTTGGAAGACAAAGCTTCTCTGTGGATCATGCAATGTGTCCAGACGCACTGTGGCGATTTCTGTTTCACAAGTGCTTGAATGCTTTGGAATTATTTTGGACTTAGAACGAGCACCATAGGTACATATTCCGACGCAATTTTTCCATTCTATGTTTGCCTCGCTCATAAAATAATTTAGGATAGCAAATAAGGCGAGTGCTGTTGCTTTGAGTTCTATTGGTTTGCCGAAAAGTAATTCTTTTACTACTGACAAATCATCACAAAATCTAACATAGGCAATGAAATGAGCATCTTTATTACTATCTGTTGCTTCATCGAGTTGTATTGAAAACAATTTGTCACGTAACAATTTGACAATCTACATCTTCAGCTGTATCAGCAATTCGACGGGCAACAGTATCATTTGAAATAGGTATAAACTGCAATTGTTTTGCAAAATTATCTCCAAACATAATTTCTTCAATCACAATTGCGGCTGGCAAAATAAGCTCTTCACCAATGGTGTGAGGCTTTTTACATCTGGCTATTTTATATGAAACTTTGTAAGAGGCAATTAAAGCTTTTTCATCCACAAACAAAGTTTTTTTAAACAACGATTTTTGCTTTTCATATGATTTAAATTTTAATTTGAAGAATTCTCTGGGTATGTTTACGTACTCAATATGAAGCGTTTCCGAATGTCGTTTAAGTTCGTTAAGTTAAATGTTGTTAAGATTTCATGATGTCTTCCTCCAACATTTTTCAGCAAATGATACACAGGGGCCTTTCTTCTTCATTTACTTCAGTACTAGTGAATCTAAAATTTATGTATTCTTCAGAATATTTTCTTGATTTTATTTTCAGAACCATGCTTGTCTCTGTTTTTGTTGATTCTTGTCTATTGCCTAATGCTCGCTTACGCCGCTTAAAAATTTATCCATGATTCTGCATAAGTCTGCTGCCGTGAATATTTAATACGGTGAATTGCAATTACACGAATATATATATAACATACACATTCAGAATAGATTCAATAGCGATAGAAGGATCGGCTCGAAGGAGATTGTCTGGAATTGAAATTGGCGTCATAGAACTTTCTCCTTCTCCTTTTGAGAAAACGTTTGTTCACATCTGCGCACGCTCCTAACTTAACTTTTAAGCTGACCAGACAAATTGAAACTTCTCGCGAAACCGTGAGAATACCCGACATGGCGGGACGCAAGAGCAATAAAAAAGCATAGGATTCTTGTTTTCACAATGCTGAGGATCAGTGTTGCAAAATGTCAATAAATTTCCTTATTCTTGGTAATTTGTAAAGTTTAAAATTAAGGTTGTAGTGTAGGTTTAGCTTCAAAATAATCAAAATACATTTTATTGCATGCGGTGGAGAGGGGGGGGGCGATGAAAATTATGATTGAAAATTGGGCCGTGAATACTAAAAGGTTGAGAAACACTGCTCGAAACATTTGGACCACATTAACGGTAGAACTCTTAATCCACCACGTTAGATTTAACATTTACTAATCTTGCCCGTAGGACTGACTGATTTTTAGTAAAACCTTGCTCCGGTACATTGACCTGATTAATAGGTAACTACGGCAGCTAATTATCATGGAGTAAAAAAGTCTTACAGATTTTAATTATGTAGATAATTATAACTTTCATATTATCACCAATATCTTTAATATATAATGTTTATTTATTGCCACAGTATTCTAACTTTTTTGGTCGATTCTCAATCGTTGCAGTTCAAAAATCGTGTTTTTCTGAAACGTGTACGCTTCGGCAGAAATGTAAAATACCCGTCTCTGTCAATATTCCCGGAATAAGCGAAACTCTTTATTGGAAATTTGCTTTCTACGTGAAATTTATTTCTGAATATTATAAAGAAATAGTCTTCTAATAAGAAATATTTAAGAATAACAGTTATTTTTAAAATATAACGTATATATTCATGCTACGTTAATTACTTTTTTTCATATATTAATATATGGAGAAACAAAAGCCTTGTATAGTTCTCTCAAATGGTTTATTTCAAAACTTGACGCATTTGTTTAAATTGTTTAAAATTAGGTGTTAATTTCCTTGAAGTAAAAACTGTAATTAAAAGTTTCTTTACGTCATTTAAGCAAATTGACCTGTAATTAACATTTTTCGTTTATTTAGCCTGACTTGTTTTCATTTGAACAAGTACAATTAGGGTACTTAGGAAAACCTATTTCCAAAAGTGTGTTTTTATTTAACTAGGCATATGCTTTTTAATGAAAGAATCTAAAATTTTCTTTAGGAGTGGTCTGCTAAAGTAATTTTATTAATTCCTACAGAGCTTGCATTATTGTTTTAAGTATCAGACGAGGCTGTAAAGGTGATTTTCTTTAATATCTAGTGTAAAGGTGAATTTTTTAAATATCCAGAAATAAATCCTAAACTTTGTCTAACAATCTTTGTTAATCAATCTAAACAGTTTTTTTTAATATAAGTAAGGTAGAACTATAGATACAATAATATACAGGTAGATAAAAATGAAACCGGGGACAATTTATTTTTAACCAGAAGGGATGGATTTGCTTTATTTTCATTATAAAATTCCACAAATGAATATTTAAAATGTTTATAATAAATTTCTGCGTTTAAGTATATCGGGCAATTATATTAAAAATCTGGAAAATGTCAATAGTTTATAGATTATGTCGATGTAATATTATGCAAGAACATTTTCAAACGCATTTCCTGATTAATGAATATTTCACTTCGATTCGTTCACGAAATACATGATATATCAAAAACAATTCAATAATAATTTATGAAATCTTGTATTTGCATATCAAGTATATTGTAACAGACAGTAGATTTTAAGATTGCTTAATTTAGCCGTGTTTTACAAAATGTAAAATATAGAAATATTGTAGCAAAAAGACATTAATGAGAAAGTTAAATGTTCATGAAATATTTATCTATTAAAAGGATTTTAATCTTGAGCCTATACATTTTAAATAGTTTGAGAAGTATATATATGAATTAATCTCTTGTTTTTAAAAGATATTGATTAATTTTTCTTCTAATTGTGAGGTTTTAATATCATTTAAATTATTTGGTGTTATAAAAAATAGTCGTCTACGAATCTTGTCGGATACTTTAAGGGGTATTCTAACTAGCTTTATGTTCTGTCTTCATTTATGTCAATCAAAACTTTTTCAGTATTCTCTCTCTCTCTCTCTCTCTATTTATCCACTAATAGAAACAAATGAGGTGCAAATCGACACAAAAATTTAGAAATTTTGAGACACAGCAAAAAATAAAAATAAAAAAATTCAGAATATTTATATTACTGAAAAGTCTTTTGGTGTATTAAAGTAATGTAATAAAAGGTATTATTAACACTAAAGCCAAAATATAATCCGTAAAGAATAATTAAACTAAGTTATGCTTAAAATATGTGCTTTCTTTCTGGTAAAATACAATTAAAAAAGGTTTAATTTTTAGCATTTTATTTGCTGATTTGCAACAAATTATATTAACCTAAAAAAGCGCATATTTTCACCAAAAAATGCATTGCAAAATGTTTACATCTTTTCGAGATAAGCGGATATTCATAATTTGTTACAATCAATGAATAAAACTTTAAAAGTTGCATTCCAATAAATGTTTATTTGTATTCTTGGTAGAAGGTTACTGCAACTGAATTAATTACAAAAATTCGGAGAATTCTTTTCTGTAGTGTATATATTTTTAATTCTAAAGATTTAAAAAGATGATTTAAGAGATTTTGAACATTTACATATTGTGCAGTTTCTTGTAGGTTCTTTATTTCAGGTAATGTAGGACACTTTAGGAAAGTTATAATTGATTTTCTTTTTGAAATTGGCTATCTGAAAATTTCGCTTGACTTAGACAAAATATGACGAAATGTACATTCACACTAATGGTGAATAACTTTAAATCTTGAATAAATTTGAATAGTGGCCGTGGATGCATTGCTTTATATCAGCGTGAATTTCTCGTTTTTATATTAGGAAATTGTCCTTCTGAAAGCATCATCGGCGATAAAAAGCTACAGTATTTGGCAGGAACAAAATCACAAATGGGCCTATAATTCCGAGTTCTTGGGTTGGTCATCAATCGTAAGTTCATTACATGGAGACAAATGCTTATCGGAAACTCTAAATATTCGCTAATGCAATTTCATCCAAAATCAATACTATTTCAGAATGATCGCAGAAAGGCAAACGTTCTGATCTCTCTAATTTCTTACAAAATAGAGACAAATTAAAGTTAAGGCTGAATTGCATGCAGCAATCTTCAAGCGTCTGCATTGCACTGCAAAGTATTAAGGCACGTATCATGGTCATATCATCAGTAGAAACAATCTCTTGGAAGTTATTATACATCAACACGGAAACGTGGAAGATTAACCTTTCGAAATATGATTCTATACCATCCTGTATTCAATGGCGCATTTATGAACATCACCAAGAGACTTTGAAAGGTCATCATCTGGAAACTTTCCCAAAGATTAAATAATTATCATTGGACAATTGAAGTAAATCAACTCAGATAAAAAACAGTATATTATACAATTATATTTCTTGAAAATATTATTCTTTAAAAATATTTTTGAGTAGGAAAGTTCAAACCCCCAAATCTGCACATCAAAAAAAAAAAAAAAAAAAAAAAAAAAAAAAAAAAAAAAAAAAAAAACTTAAGTACTCACGACATTGGATATATTCAAAACTGATCCATATGATATGAACTGCTAATCACATCTCACTTTGTCAGAAAATTTGCTTAGCATTAGCAAGAATAGGGAATCAAGAATATTTTGGAATTAGACGTCAAGAAGAATTTAATATAACCCCATTCATAAGCAGAATGGATTTTATGTTGATTCTAGAATAAGTGAAAGCAACGACATTCGTCATTCAGTTCCATATTTCTATCATGCCTAGTACAATACAATATTTTATCAAGAGCTCTAATAATATAATCAGATATTATTTTTATAATACATAGTTTCGTAATTTTTTTACGAATATTTATTTTACTAAAAAACTAACTATTATGTTTGTTATAAAAACACCTAATCCTTTCAATAACTATAAAACACATGCGAAAAGGCAAACAAGAAATTTTTTTAAGATGCTTGATTTATTATGCATTAAATCGCCAAGGCAAAATTTAACTCCTTTACAGACCACCAGTTTTATGAACTGAGACTACACTGCTTAAAAGAAAAATTAAATCTAAAACAGATCCATGATTTTTGATGAAGAGATGAAGCAGATATGAGTATCGTCATGAATAAGTAAAGGAAGCACAGTTTTCCTTACAAGCAAGTTGTGATTTTCGATGCATAAAAACTTGGCGAATTTATTGAAAAGGCACTTTGGGGACCAGGATGCATCACGATATAGTTATTTTTATATTACCTGAAGTTTTTACAATTTCCTTTCACATTATTCTCTTGATACAAAAAGAAACTGGAAACAACATTGTACTCGATCAAGAAACATCACAATCAAAGCCGAATCTCTTTGTTTCTTTCTTTTTATCACAAAGTAATATTGTATCAAATCTTTTGGATCTGGCATTAGACGGTTTGTTTGACACGAAATGAGAAGACATTTTATGGCACTTTGGTTATTGATCTAAGAGAACTGAAGAATGACACATATTTTCCAGATCATTAACTATGTATTAGTGTACGAAATATGATTTTATTCTTGCAGAAAAGGATACTTTTAGAATTTACGTTCAAAAGATGAGAATCCTTTCGTAATTATTGAATGCAGAAAATAAAATAACTTTTAGATTTATTGCATAAATGCAATGTGATTGTTGCGCACAAAATTTTTTAATTCTGTTTGACGCTTTTGATAATTTCAAGAATATCTTCTTAGTGACCTGCTTTTCATTAAGAGTTTTAAATGTATTTATATTTAATGACTTTCTGCTTGCAAATTTATTCACATTTATTTGAATTATTATTTTTGTTATTATTTTAAAGTAATATTTAAAAAATATTACTTTATCCCAGGGGAAAATAATCAGGTATATTTAAAAAATAAAATAGTATATTTTTAAGAAATCAGAAATATTTTATGCACTACAACTTCACTGTGATAATGATTCTCTATATATTGGATATATTTATATTCCTAACAATTCGAATTTTTCAATTTTAAGAGAAAATAATACAATCATATATTGGTCAAATCATGTAAGTATTTATAACCATTTTAAACTATTTTAAATTTATTGTTCCTTTCTCTTTATCAGTATTTAAACTAAGAAATTTCTACAAATTAAAATCTGCTAATCAGCTTCTTGTAAATGGAGAAGTTAAAATGCTAATTATCAGAAGTAATTTATGACAAAAAAAATACATCACCGTTTTCAGATTGATTTGATGAAATCAGAGAAATTTGTGGGACAACTCGTGAAAATGATTAAGTTGTTGATTTTTATACTTTTCATATTACATTCATCAAGACAAAGGAAATAGTTAGGCAGATTGGGTCGTTTGAATAACTACAGCATAGGGAAGTTCGAATGGCCATCAACGACTCCGATTCAACCCTTCTCATGACATTGATGTAACACATCATAGCCTTTCCTTCCAATAGAGGAAGGATAAGCTAATTACATTGAATTTTTTTCAACATAAATTTAAGTGAAATCTCATTTTAAATTATTCAGCTAGTTTCAGAAGATAACATTTAGTAAATTATTGATTTATTTATGATTTAAAAATGAAGTCAACATTCTTTTTGATTATTTTTATTTTTAATATAAATATGACAGAAACACAGTTACTGAGTTTTAATAATATACACCAGATGAAAATGAAACTTTGAAAAGTGATACTTTAAATCCAATTACCTAATTGAATTGAATTATCTAATTTTTACATTATTTGATAATTTTATTATATTTATTCTAACTTCTTACCTGCTTAAACACAGTTTACAAATTTAAGACAATTCTGTTAAAAAAGATTGGAAACCTCACCTTTTCTCATTAAAATTTTACGAACTATTACTATTATTGTCAAGTATATTTTTAAAGCATTTTCTGCTGAATAAGATTTTCACACTGTTTAGCTCACTAGAAACATGACATCTGAAAAAAATATGTATAGAATATAATTAAATTTGTTATGTACATCTAAAAAATCTTCAAGATTACAACAGAATACATTTTAAGATATTTTTATCTGATATGGCTTACTGTCACTTTCAATTCAAAACAATGAGCAGTTTGAGTAAAAATTAACATATAATAAACAAAATACATACATAAATGTTTATAAAAAATTATTTACTTGTTTCTACATTCTTTCTCTTGTAACTCAAAATTAAAATAGAAATTTTCCATACCCTTTTCGAAATATCAATGCAAATCTACATTCTGTAAATCTTCCATACGTTTTTTGAATCAAATCTACGCTCTGCAATAATTCCAGTAATTCCTTTTCTATATCCCGATTATCTTAATATAATATGTAAAGGGCTTTCTGACGATTGCATATAATTAATGGCTGAATCGTTTTCATTTACAAAAGACTTCAAAATTCCGTTCAAAGAAATCCATAAGTAATTTAAATAGGACAGACACACAAGAAATCAATATTTTGTTGCAAGGAAACTCTTGAGCATTCAGAAATTCGAACAAAAAATGCAAAAACTAAAATCAAACAGAATTTTCTCTCTTCTTTCATTTTAAATTATTACGTAGATGTATGATAAAATGAAATGATAGAAGGAAAATAAATTTTTGAATATATACTTCGCATAAATTCCCAATTGTATTACAACATGATACATTCAGCTTAAAGGAAAAAATTTCAATGTGCATTATTCCACACACTGTACAAATAAAAAGTTTTACGACTTTTCAGTAACGAAATGTAAAATTTTCCACATTTCTTTGTTGATTCAAAAATACGGCACTTTCGATATATTTGAACTTCCTTTTGGGATATTTTCAAGAGCATTCATTCAAGCAAAATGAATTGTTTCTCTTGGATTTATGTGACGTATTTAGAAAATGGATAGTTAAAAAAATATGAGGGAATTTACTAAATGCAGTTTTCAATTTTTTTTATGTTTAATTATTATAACTCAGTTTATTAACTGCTATGAAAATTTAATTTATCTGCATCACTGGCATAAAGATTTCTTTTTTATAAAATAATTTGTACATAAAAACAGAATTTCCTTATGAATATAAACTAGATTTAGTTAATAGTTATAATAATTAACAAGGCAAGTAAAAACATTAAATATTTTATTCATAAATTAAAATTCTGATACAAAGATGAGTAATGATTTTGTATAATTTCAGGTAAAAATAATTACACTTATTTTAAAAGGCAACATTCAAGCAATGTATCAAAGAATTCTTCTCAATAGTTTTCAAAAATGCTCTAGACTAAATTCAAAAGAATTCTTATCGAGTGCGTTTTAATCATATTTGTAAAAACTTTGGACAACAATTCTTATATTGCATGAAAAGAATTCTTTAATTACATTCAAATTTATAGTTAAATTGCTCCCAGTTCTTTTTCGGCTAAAGATTAGTTTAAGCAAATAAAAAATTAAATTGCTTTTTGATCAAACTAATAAGGATAGTTAAACAGTACAGAACAGACAAAATAATTCTCATCGGATAAAAATTCAGGAAAAATGTCTTTCACCAGAATACAGCAAATGAAGAATTTGATATATTTAATTCAATTAATTTAAGTAATATTTAATAGAATGATTTGCAAAATAAATTACAGTAAGGATTCTTAATAAAAGGAATGGCATTTACACGAACAATTAAGTTGTTTATTTCGGATCTTAGTTGTTTTTCTCAGGGTCATGTTTGAAAACATTACTCTTTTGGAGTTTTATAGTGCACGTAATATTCTTTGTGCTTTAGAAAATATTAAAAATATCAATGAAATTTTACTTAAGAAAAAAATAATGTATTCATAATTATCAATATGGTTTGATATTAAAATTCCACAGAATCCATCTGAGAAATACAGATAAATTGTGCAAAGCTTTCAGTAGGCTCAATGTAAAATTATTATTATCGGATTCAAGAGACATCTATAATTGTTTTGCATTATTTTGTAAGAAATAAGTTATATGAAATGATTTAAAATGAAAGGGCACATTTAAAAAATTCAACAAATTTTTCAACAATTATTTTGATTCTTTCCAAAGCTGTTAAAAATATGGATGAATCACATGGCACATCATTTGGAAAATTTCTACACAGCGCCTCCAATGATAATCCGAAACCAACACCTAGCATAAAATATCTAACTCATGCTTATTAATTTTTACAAAATAATAATTTTTTTAAAAAAATGGATTAAATTTTAAATACATTTAACCAAAAATACAAGAACATAGCAATAACTGATTTTTTTAACTCAAATTATTTTATGAATAATTTTTACATAATTCTCATTACTATTCACCTTCGAGATTTAACAAAACATTTAAGTATTTAGAAATAACGTCTTAGAGAATTCCCAATGAAAAATTCCCTAAGTGCTTGATTAAGTTCCATATTATCTTATGAATAATTTAACTTGCGTAGTTCTCATTAGGTTTGAAATGGGACATTTATTGTACGGAGTATGAAGATCTTGTCTTAAATTAATTATTTCTTAAAAATGGATGAAATTTTAAATAATTTAAACCAAAATACACGCATATAACAATAACATCTTTGGGAATTACCCACAAAAAATCCCTAAGAGATTGATTACATTTTACCCATATTATTTTATGTAAAATTTAGCTTGTGTCATTCTCATTGGGTTGACATGGGAGTTCTGTTGTATGGAGTGTGAGAATCTGGTCTGTTTTTACGGATGGATCACCTCACTCAGGGGGTAAAAATGGAAGTGTTGATATTTTCCATCGCACTAAGACTTTCTTGCGATTGTTAGATAATTCTAACTAGGTGAACCATTTTATCATAACAAAAAAAAACCTTTCTCCATAGCTATAATTGTTGTACGTTTAGTGGCTGAACTGCCACTGCCTGCAACTTTAACCTGTGTTATCTTTTGGGAAGCTTTCATTATTTGTATCCTCTTCTAATTTCTATCATTATAATAGCTCCCGTCTTATGAAATTAAAGGAGAAGATGTTTGAATCAGAAACAATCTATATTTGCCTCCCGGCTAGTTGATAGGAATTTTAGAGATTTTTTGTTTGTTTCTAGATATCTTTTTTATTCTCCTAATTATTATTGTTATTTTGTTCAATATAGAGAATAGATACAATGAGAATTATCAACAATTACACATTACTTTAACTTATTTTATCACAATATATCTGATGACTCTTTCGAACAGAACATGGTATGAAATGATTGTATGTTATTATATGTGGAAAAGATGCTATAATTTGGGCTATTTAAATTAGGTTTCGCAACTGCTTTTTCCTTCTATTTTCATAGAATGGTATGGGAGTCATTTTCTTGTAAATCTATTTTTCATTTTGAAATTTAATGGCACAATATTTAGTTCTCTATAAGAATTATTAACACTTAATAATTCGTAGTTTTTCTTCTTTGAAATATTTTTCTTCTAAGCGTCTTATTGGCTTTATATTTATTTTATCCTTGTTTCGGAAAAAATATTAGTGGAGATTTTACTTTTCCATTTAAATTTTATTTTTAAATGCATCTTTAAAAAAATCTTCCATTCTGCAATAAAAAACATTGCTAAGATCAATTTCAATAGTTTCAGCTATTAGCCAATTTCACTCTTCAGTCCACTAAAGCAAATATAAGCGTAAATAAAATGAACTTATTAAAATGAAACACCTTTGCAAACATCCTTTGAAGTTTTATTTTGCCTTCGTGTAAGACAATTAATTAAATATAATCATTTTTTTCTATCTATTAAGAGAAAAATGGTGTCACCTGCTACAATTTTTCTTCTTTCCTGGCTTGTATTCTTTAACGATTAAACTTTATGAATTATCATTCAATGCATTGAGTATGCTAACGCTATAGTTGGAAGTGAAAAGTGGTTCATTTGCCATTTTTCTTCATTGTATTTCCTTTAGGATTTCTGAGACAATTTTCGAAAAATTCGATTGCTCACAAATTTCTATGTGAAGTAATTTATTATAAAGCTTTTAGTAATGACCCTTTTTTTTTGTTAAACGTTTGTTTTGTTAACAAACTGTAGAAACAAACAATAGAAACAAAAAGGATGAAGCAAACCTCAACTAAGAAGTTGATTCCTTAATGTTTAATTATGTCCAAATTAAGATAAAATTTCTATCGCGAACTTATTATGAGTAATGTATTAATTCCTTTCAGACAGTTTGTTTATTAATTTGATTTCCATGCATGCCAAAAAATAATGCTTTCAAATTTTAAGAAAGTTCCTCTGACATATATTAGATTTAAGAGCCTCTCATTACTCTCTATTGTAATTATTATTTATTGTTCATAATAAACATATCTCGTCATTTTATTACTTTTTTTCAGCTTTATTCCAAAAACCGTTTAGTTCAAGGTGCTTTTACTCACGTAATTAAAACTTCTCTAAGTTTATTGTAAATGATAAAAGCTGATATACAGTTTAAGTACAGTTTAAGGACCGAATAACTATCGTAATTGCCTTTGAGTAGAGGGAAAAGATGCGTTGGGTTAGGGCATTTCCTAATACATGTTTTTCTTTCATTTTCGACATTAGATTTTTTCTACATTTTTTAAAATTACAAACATGTACTATAATAATGGATCTAATTTTTATTTTGCATTTTAGGATACTTCGATGTAGCAGGTCATAACAACATATTTTTTAGATTTAAATAAGAATTTCTTGTCTTCACAGTCATAAATGACAACATCCTAATTTAGTTATTCAAAAGTTTTAAGCAAATAAATTGAATTCTTTTTAATACACTGCTAATACTTTTAGCCTGTTATTCATATCCTTATCTCCACTGTAATATTATATTACATATAATTTAAACGCGTCAGTTCCTTAATACGATATCGTTTCTGAATTATCTAACTAAAAAGCATTTATAAATTATGTAATTCTTTCTTTCGTTTTTATTTAGAAGAAATATGCACAACTGATTAATTACTACATTATTTTTGAATAATCGAATCAATATGGAGTATGAAATGTATTTACTGATTTTTTTAATATTTTTAACAAATATTCAAATTGACTATGAAATTCACCTAAGATAATTCGCAGGTAATTATTTAAATAATGTAAATTTATTATAATAAGAAAACACGTCTTTACTGAACAGAAAATACACATTTTGAAATGTAAAAGATTAAATTTTTAAAATAAAGATTCATTTAATAAATCTTTTTGAAAATCATACATATTTATGTAGAATAGGTATTCAATAATTTTAATTTACCATTTAGAATGAATAGAGTGAAGTTAAATAAGCAGTTTCTTGCAGCACAATAAAATTAAAACTAAAAAAATTTTATATTATTTTTTAAATTTACTAAAAGAATGTTTGATATTTGTTGTTTGTATCTTTTAACATAACAAGAAAGGTAAAAACTTTTATCTTGCATTAAAAACTTACGTGAATGAAATTCTTTGTAATCTACGTCTTTTAATTAAAATAGAAAAAGCCAAAGAAACATGAAATATACTATTCAGTATTTAGACATACTGTCAATTAATATATAAAAGATGAATTTACAGTTCACAAGAAGACTTAACTTATAGCCTATTTTTAACGAATTTTATTTTAGAATTACCAACTACAGTAAATGTTTTAGATGAAACATTCCTGTCCTAATTCTTGAAGTTTCTTCTTACTCTTTCTTCTAATGGAGCACTAAGCTGAGTAAACTTTCTTTAGTTATGTTCTATAAGAAGTTCAAACCATCTGAAAATCAATTTAGGCCTTTTATCTTCATAATGTAACTTTAAAATAAGCAAAAGATGCTTTCTATCACTTTACCCAATAATATTTTGTTCTGGTAGATCAATTTTTATAAATTTGTTTTATTTTCGAAACTTTTAACTCAATTTTATCTAATAGAAAGAAATAATAATTACTTTTTGAACTACGATAAATTAAGAACAAGAGGGGGATCGAACTTTCTTAATTAATAGATAGTTAATATATTACTTTGTCTAGGCCTCAACAGATTATTTTTGTGAAGAATAGTACATTAATAGAATATTGAAATACAGAAGGCTTACGAACGGGAAAATTTCCGTCTCCTTTTAACATAAAATTTACTTTGTTATGGAGAGATAAATGGAATTCAATGTAATTTAGCTTTATTTTTTTTCGTAGAATCATTCGGTAACAAAACGGCAAAGCTTAATTAATTAAACTTAAGTTCTGAACCTAGTAGGCTATTAAAATGAAACTTTCTTTGTTTTATTCAGATGTTAATTTACCAGAAGTTACAGTAAGAATCAAACTCTATTTCTGTTGGGTTTTTTTATCAAATAGAGGAACTCAAATGAAGTAATTAATAAATTTTTGTTTATAATACTTATTTGTATTTTTTTATATTTTTATATTTTTTAAGTTCTTTCTACTAACTTAATATATAGTTGATAAGAATTTTCATTCCTTGCATTTTTTTGTAAAGGTAAATTTTTTAATTAAGTTTGTTCTTTTATTTCAATTTTTGCTTAAAGTAATAAATGTATCACATAGAAATATTTTTTTAAATATTTTATTGTTTAAATACTATAATATCTATTGAAACATATTCGAAGTTATTTTTACTTTATTATTTATTATTAGTTATTTTTACAAATCCAGCAAGCGATACGTTATTTATAGACTTTGGTAAACATGGATGAGCATCATAGATATCTACTTAATTTTGAAAATTTAAGACACCAATATTTAAACTGAAATAATTTTTCAAATCATTTCGACTCTCTTACAATTACAAAATAAAAATAATTCATAATCGTTTATCATTTATTTTAAAAATAAAAGAAAAAATAAGAAAAATTCTTTGTTTAAATATATTGAATTATCTTTTAATCTTTGAACTCCCTTATATCTCACTTTTCTACCAGGTGCAGACATTTATGTTTTCTCCTCAGAAAGGATGATTAATTATCCTGCAGGATAATAGACATGTCACAATCTTCTGTTGGAAAATATTTCGATTTAAGGATACATCATTTTAGTAGTTTTAGTGGCATTTCACAGTTAAAATCTTTCAAAAATTTAGCATCAGAATGGAATCACTGTTTTCAAGGAATCGAAAGTTACACGATTCTATGAGCATTAAAAAAAGTAATGTACTTCATGTTATCGAAATGAGGCGTTGAAACCTACTTTTAAGACAAACAACATTATAAGATAAATCAAGTGTACTAGACACATGTGATGAAAAATGACGTTGTACTGACGAACAAAAGTTAATGGTTAGTTGAATAATGGCATAGTCACTTGATTTTTTTTTAGTTTCAGAGGGCATTTGTTTTTGTAAAACTACTACTGTTTTCTATTAGTTAATGCCAGTCTATTTGTTTTCTTTAATGCTGTCACTTCATAATCCTGATATATTCCCTCACTTTATTGCCTATTTTGAAAAGTTTTCGTATAAATGTTCAGGTATAATTTGCTACTAAAATAAGAGAAATCCAATGAGAAGGAAAAAATATATATATATATCCCGAATTTTTAAAAAAAGAAATCTAAGACTATAGTTATTAATATTAATAGACTATAGTTACTATAGTTAGCTCACTTAAATCTTAATAACTCTGTTTATAATTGAAAAATGATAGGCAAAGTTTATGAAAGCACAATATTTTGTAAATTGTTATTCGTTTACTTTTTTATTTTTGCTCCACAATCTAACGTTATTTTTTTTAAAGTGTATTAAATTTATAGATGTTACATCTAAATCACTGAAATACAATTTAATAGCCTCTCGCCTTTTATTGCAAATAAATATTATTATAAATTCAAAAATATCTAATTGAACTTCTTAATTCTATAATTTCAGTTTATTATTGGATTACATGTATCTCAAATCACATCTATATCAAAATATCATATTTTCTGGTAAAGCACTTCAATCACATTAGTTACTACAGTATTCGTTCTTCTTTTTGGTTTATAGCTGAAAATACATCTAATTATACACTAAAAATGTATACTTTTTATTAAATTTATTTCTATATAATACCTACTGAAGAAATTTTAAAAATATCTTTGTCTCCAATTATTTTTCCGATGGAAGAATTACTTTTTTTCTTACTGTAGCAATAAATATTGAAGATTTTCAACATTTCACAGCTATTTCGTAACGAAGTATAGATGTGAAAGTTATCTTTCAACAAATATTTTTAGAGAATTAAATATATCCTTAAATTTTAAATTCAAAATTTCTTGAATTATCTGTGATCATAAGTTGTAAAAAATTATCCAAATTATTATTTTTTCTTTGTGTTGTTCGGAAAGTAATTTCGTTTATTTTATTATAATGAAAGATTTTATTATGGTGAATAAATATTATATTAGATTACATATTGACACTTCTGGTCCAATACCTTTTACCATCTTTCAGGCAGTATCAGGATTCCACCTTCATAAAACTTTTGTTCTTTGCAGACACAAATTTATCCAGGTGATTTTTGGCCTCCTCACGGGAAATAAAGATTTTACCATCTAAAAAATTTTCTATACACCGGAACAAATAATAATCAGAAGACGCCAGTTATAGAGAAAATGGTAGTGGTGATGTATTCTATTTAGGCTATCAAAGCTTTTGGCGAGATAACAAACTTGTATGAAGTCTCTTTATCTAGGTGAAACACCACATCTTTTCTATTGATCAAGCTTCAGTTTTTTCATCATTAAGCTTGACCAGCTGATAACAGTACACATAAATGATTGCTGTGTTGCTTGGTATAAGATCAAAAATGAAAGATTCCTTTGAAATCTTACGAAGCAGATAGTAAAACATTTTTTGATGAATATTAGCTCTCGAAGTGCTTTAAAGCTTTTAGAAGCTGTTAAATTTTTACTCCATAGATATCTTAGAATTTAAATTGTAATAGACAACCCATTTCCAGGTCTCACTGATGATGCGTTTCAAAAAAGGATAATTTTCCAGACATTTGAGAAGCAAACCGCAACAGTATAAATTTATTTCTGTAAAGAAATGAGGAATCCTTATGTCTCGCTTTGAAATTAAACCTAAGAGTTTCAATCGATTCTATACTGTCGAATTCGATAAATTTAATATATCAGCAGTCTCACAATTTTTTATTCCCTGTTTGCATCCATTAATTTCTTTATTTAGTCTTCATCAGCTTCAGCTATCCATCCAGAACGTGGTGAATCTTCAGCATTATAAATTTCTGTATCGGAATTTTGCAAACCAATTTTGGTGCTGACGTTCTCTCAATTCATCTGTTCCATACTCATAATTTTAATTTTAATTTTGTCCTTGCTTGAATCTCATTTTTACCTTTTCGATTGTAAAAATGTTAAATATGCCAAAAATAATGTTTTTTGTTTTCTATATTTGAAATGGCACCAACCAAAAACTGCTGAGTAAAATCAGTCAGACTTTTCTACAAGCAAGCCTTGTTGCATCAGCGTCAAAATATGTAATGAGTTTCTGATTAAATGTGAAGTTGACTGTGAAAAAATACAATTTAGCCTTCTGTTAAGAAAAAAACGCAAATTACTTTTCGTACAAAGTTCTGTAATTGTACACAAATTAAAAAATCAGACGCCTTAAGGTGACATCAAACAGCTTCAACACCTTCTATTTATCTTCCTTCTAGATGTAGAGGCTGTTAATCTAGAGGAAAAATGTGAACATATATATGACACATATTATTGTGATCTTTTGCAGTTAATAACATGCCAATGAGTAAAAGGGGGAGATTTAAAAATACGATTCTGAAATTAAAAAAGAAACAATCGTGTACGTGTTGAAAGAGAAAACATCAATCAGATATCCAAATAAAGTATTTAAATTATATTTTAAATGTTAAATAGATATTTATTAGGTTTTAAGAAAAATGGAAAACAGAAATTCAAATGTTTTACTCTAAAAGGCACTGAAAAAGAATGTTCTGAAAAAAGTACTCTGTTTAGAAAGCTATATAAATATAATTGGAAAAGGTTAATAGAGTTTATCTAGGATAATGAAAGTGTTCGAATAATCCAAAAAGAAATTTTTAAAAAATGTTTGTCATGAATAATATTCAAGCCATTTTAAATGCTTGCATCAATATTCAAGCCATTTTAAATAAAAAACCTCGAAGACGCGTCGTTGAAATTAAATACTATTTCTCACATCGCATTTGGAAATAATACGAAAGGAGGTGAGCATTATCATGATTCAAATTAAAAGAGGCTGCTATCCTAGAGGATTATACAAAAGGACGTATGCTTGGACCCTAATCCAAAATACAAAAGGACAAAATTCAAAGCACAAGAGGATTTGATCTACGGTATATAATCACATGATACCATAGGACACATTATAATCAACTAAATTCTTCCACATGTTAAAATTAACCTTACTTATCTTACTACCCACAGCATTACCTAAACATTAAAACGGGTTACATAAAAAAGTAATAAAATAAATAATAAAAATGAAAACTAAAATAACAACGTGAATTGCAGTAATAAAATAGTAAAAAAAAGTGATTCAAGATTCAACAGATTTTCCAACATAAAATTCAGAATGAAAATAAATATAATGATATATACTCTTTCAAAACTTTTAATCAAAATATAATTTTTTTAAAGAAAATGTGAGCTAATATTAATTAAACACAACACTTTGCGATTTCTATTACTACGAAATTATAAAAGATAACATATAGAAACTTTTAAAACTTCTGTGCTTTATTTGTTATGTGAATTATTTATCCGGTGCCTAAAAAATTATTTTATGTTAGTAAATTAGATCTGCATTTCTTTAAATTTGTTCAGAAATTTGTTAATATAACATCTTCATAATTTAAGAGGCTGTGATGAAAAAATATCTATTTAAAGCCACAGAGCGAAAACATTTAAGGCTACTCTGTTCTCTATATTCCTAATTTAAATTTATTTTCAGGAATTCAAATTGATTTGTAAGGAATCATGTATAAAATTTTATTCCCTAAAAGAAATAAAATCGAAGCGATGTAATTTGACATCAATTTTGTCATTCAGTCCTTCCTCAAAAGTTTTAGTGCTCTGAACACGAATTCTGAAATATTTTTTTTTTTCATTTCCATTTTCTTCATCGCTAAAAATAATTCTGTAAAGTTCTGCAATAATGGGATTTTTGTTGTTCATATCACACACTTCATTGTTTTCTTTGTTAAGCTTGACAGCATTATTCAATTACTGTGATTGCAAACTAGTTTTGTCACCTACGGGAGGAGATGAAAAAGATTAATACTTAAAAAAATTGAATAGATGGTTACTGTGCTTCCTGTTTGTAAAGAAATAGTAACAATAACTAAAAATATTTCTTCAAAATAAATTGCACTAAGGGAGACTCATTGGCCAAAATGAATCAAGAAAGAATTAATGAAAAAAATTCTGTAACCTTTCTACATTGAAATTTAATTTGTCGCATAAATAGATTCCATTTCATTTCATTTTCTTCAATAAAATTACTTCTTGAATGTATTTTCTATTTAATCATTTCCGCTGTTTAACCAAATGTATAAGGATTTAAATTTTAATATGAAAACTCAAAGATAAAATACTAGAAATAATATATCCAATATATAATCATATAATAATTACTTCTGGGTAATCTGTTTTCACTTTTCCAATTACAGCTTTAAAAAAATTTCCAACTCGATTTGTAAAGCAGTAATCATGCCAACAGTAAAATATTCACTGTCATAAGACTTCAATGTGCATTGCAAATAAAGATGAAAATATTAACTTTAAATATATACTTGGGTATAAAAATATTAGCGACGTTATTCAAATAATAGCAGACGGAATATAAAAAAAATTCAAATGGCTTTTTATTTTGCTTATTTACATCAATAAAAACAAATATTATTTGTTGGATGATTTCACTGGTAAATTATACTCATGTTCATAAATTAAGGATAACACCATCTCTTCCAAATAAATAATCATAAATAAAACAGACGTGCCTTCTTCATAAAGCCCATTTACGAAACAAAAGATACAAAATATAAAAAGTTGGCGTATGTATGATATTCATAAAAATTGCGATTTTTTGCTCCCTGGAACTATTAAATAAAATGTTTTCCTCACAAAAACTACTTTACATGGTTTGTATGATGGTTAATACACTGTATGTTTCTCAGACAAAGAAATGCAGTTTGTAAAAAGCATAGGCATGCGGAATACTAATTATTGACCAGATCTTACGAAAGATTACTCCAATCAGTTAGCAAAGTTCTCTGAAGCTCCAGGTTTAATGCAGTTGGCGGGATGCAACACGTTGGCCAACATTTCCCACACATATTTTATCGAATTCCAGTCAAATGAGAATACTGGATTTTCCATATGGATCATATCCTCAGATTGAAGTAATTTCTGTATAATGTTTGCCTTGTGAAGGCGACCTTTGACATCCATAAACACAAATTCTGCTCCCATGGCACCTCTAAACAAACAAACACGCGGTTCTGGAATGATAACTCGATAAATTTGACTTGCCATGGTCCCGATTTGAATATGTAGATCTGTTCTGGAGAATGGTATAATTCTACGCTAAAAGTCTACTGATGCAACAAGGCAGTGATGTTCATCTGGCGGTAACGGGTATCTGGCCTTCTCCATATCACTGCAAGCTAAATCCGGACTATTCGGAAAACATTACATGAGCTTACTGTAAAGATGTGCACATTGCATGTTCTCTACTTCCATCTAAGCACTCAAAAGAGTGAATTACTGTGAGAGAAACACATCTGAAAAGGCTGCTAGCATATAGACCAATATATCCGAAATGACTAGACATGGTTTGCATTGACACTGTCAGATTCATGATTGAATTAGTTGGAGAGACAGGACCGATTATATGGTCCATCAGCTCCTTTTGGCAGTTACAACCAAATACCGATTGTCATTCAGCGTTTTAAATATGGGCGACCTGTGATGTAATGTCTACTGACATTTCTATCATTCTAAAATCGCATTAAAGCCTAGAAATGACACTTCAGGGGATAACAAATTTTTCAGAAATTTCCATCTGAGTGTGCACACATTCCAGACGGTAGATAATGCTACAGCCTAAAAAATATCCGAACGTATCCTCTGTGTCATAATTATTCAATTATGACACCGAGCGGCTTACATAATGCTTGGGAACCATTTTACTTATTTGCCATTATTCCTTACATGCCCCTCTTATACTCTCATCATTGTAGTGTACTATCAGCGTTCTTACAGATGTTCTTGAAGATACTTGTGATAATTCTCCAAGTAAAAGTTTTACTTAAAAGTTCTATTTCTGTGTGACTTTTAATTATTTTTAATTTATGAACATGAGTGTATTATTTTGCCCCTTGCAAATTACTGTATTTAAAAAAATCAGATTGCTTTATCTGGTTTTTAAATATTGTTATAAATATATCTAGGTAAGGTGAAATAAATTCAGTAAATTCGGTATTACTGAAAAAAGGATCTCGGTTAAAAATTCACATTAGCCTATATAATTTCATATTTAAACTTTTTGTTTTTAGTTATTATATTCTTAAACTTTTAACAAAAGTTATGTAATATTACTACTCGTTGATATTAATAGATATGTACTAATTTATATGTTCTGTTCGGCGCAGCATATCCTAGAAAAGGATCTTGAGCCAGAAAATTACCTTATCCTATCATATCCTATATGTTTTGTCTGTTTAAACGCATTATATAATCATTTAAAATAAACATTGTATCAAAATAAATTTGAAGGATAACTAATTGAACTTCAGCTTTAAGCTGAATAGTAAACATTTATTGAAGCGATGAATAGTTTATTTTTTCCTTAGATCTTTCTAAAATAATATTAGTTTATTATTTATCTTTTATCAAAAATGAAACAAAACGTATTATGAAATTTGGAGCTATAACAAGAAAGAGGTAGAATAAATTTGATTTAGGATAAGGATATCCAATGTCTATTAAGGTTGTGAGATACATTCTGTTAACTTTTCTTGTTTTTGCTTCTGATTTTTCAAATAATATCAAGCTCCTTTTACCATTGATTTGTAATTAGTAGATACTACAATGAAGAAATACACTGATATTATTTAAATTAGAGATTGCCAATTCATTTAGGATTTTATTTCAAATATTAAATAAACAAATAATACAGAGTTACTCATAAATAAAGAATATATTCACGAATTAAAGAAATTAGTTCTATGCTAAATAAATGTCTCAATATATTTTTAAAACGTAAACTTTCTTAATTATAGTAGGTTTACTCATAGATACATTGCTCATTTTTTTACATTGCTAAATAAATTATTAATAATTATTAGTATGCAGTTTAAGAAATCGTTTTACAGTACTTAGTTTTAGGTGGAGAGCAAATAAAGTAATTTTTACTATTTTTTAATTATATCTAATGTCTAGAAAATCCCTCTATATAACCTTTAGAGGAGCCTTTTTAGTTTTTGTTTCCTATGTCACCACACTCTCTGACAAAGTCAGGGATTTTAGGTCGAAAGAGAGTCTCTAGCTTTCAATAGCGCCATCTAGGACCACTTCGTTTGCACAACTCCCTTTTCTAGAGGAGGGCATATTCGCACACCTCACAGATAGAACACAGATGAAGAACAACCATCTCCGAACTGGACGCCCTGAACAGGGGAAGAAGTGCAACTTCTATGCCATGATGCAGGCGGGTGCACTAGTGAAAGCATAAATTTTCAGTAGTTGAGTATCTTAATAAGATATTAAATCGAAGCGTTTTCATTGACTTTTGGTTTCATTATTATAATTTCAAGTATTTATTCGTGATACTAAAATCTGCCCTATTGAAGCAATTCCTAAAATAGGAATGAAACATCAAAAGTGTATTATTGAAGATATCAATACTATTTTTTCATGTGTTGAAGGAATTTAAAAACAGATGAGCGCCTTAGTGAAATTTACGGAAAAAAAATTAAAATGTAGAATACTTAAAATAATAAGAGAATTTTAAAAAAATTACGTGAAGTAAAAATTATTTAAAATGTTTTTTTTGTGTGTGTCTTTATAAAATAATGGTAGGTTGTCTGAAAGATTTATTTCACTTGCACAGTATAACATAATAAGCGCTAACTGAAATTTATGGAAAAATACTTAGAATGTAGAGAATTTTAAATTTTTTATTTTATAATAAAAAAAATTACATGTAATAAAAATTGTTTAGAAGGTATTTTGTAAAATATTGGTAAGCTGTCTGAAACGTTTATTTCACTTTCTCAGTATTACATAAGATGCTTATTTCTGGACGAAATTGCTAGCAATAAAATTTGCTTAGAGAAGAAATTTTCGCATTTGTTTAAAGGGGGAAAAAGAAATTTGCATTTATGTAAGTGCAAAGATAAAAGGTTACGTGAAGATAAAAGGAATAGCTCAGAGACTTCTTATCATTGATAGATAAGCTGTCTTTCCGTGGTATATTTTTATGCGATATCTATTCGTAGTAGTGAAACGATATTATCAGTAGAGCGAGAATGGCAATGCAACCTTCATGAATTCTGGCTGTTGAAAATGCTATGAACAGGAAAGGTGAGCATAACAAATTTAAGAAAAACTATTGAAATATTTGAATATAGTGGAGCTTTATCGCTCAGACATGGCCTAAAGCTTATATTGATTAAGAAAAAGCAAGTTGCAATTGTTACTGAAAAAAATATATTAAACCTTAGAATTTGAACTTTATCTGCAAGTAAAAGAGATTTTGTTAATTTTTTTATGCCTGAAGTCGTTGAATATAAGGCCTTACTTACATTTCAGGCAGATTATAAGTATTTTATGAAGACATTTAAAAAAAGTTTTAACAAAAAGTAAAAATAAAGTTGAAGCATGAATACTATTAGAAACTTAAAATCTTTAATTAAATATTTAAATAAAGTTTTTTCGCATTAAAATTATAAGAAGTTCATAAAACTAAATACCTATTTGAAGTATAGTAAATGTTTTATGTTTTAAAGTGGAAAATCTTGTAGATCAAAGTTTCAAAGACCGACAGGAAATCTATTTTGGGAAACAATGTTATTACATTACCTCTAACTGAATTTTTTTCATATTTTAATGATATTTTTAAATTATAAAATATGTACAGATTTCAAGTCTTTATTTGCAAATAGTAAAATCTCATCATATTATTTATTAATTTTATAAATTTATCAAAATGTTAATATACTGAGTTAATTAACACATATTCGTTAAAATCATACTGCGTTTACCAGATGGGAATTCAAATATAGAATGCAATAAGATACTCTTCAACAAAGTACTGGCTTTTAAAAGAAATTATGTTTGAAAGCAGCGAGATGTATTACTAGATCCATTATCTTTACTGAAACAGTCAAGCCTTTGCATTGTGCTGGCCGAATTTTCATTTCTATTGTGTGGTTTTTTGTGTTTCTATTGCCCGATACTAAGTCATTATTTTACAACTCTACCTGAGACGAATCTAAAAGTTAACATAAACTTCTTTGAAAGTCAAGCATATTTTTTTAAAAAGAAATATTTTTTCTAGTATTTCAAAAATAGGAACCCTTCTGGAGTTCTGAATTTTTTTTAAATCTTTCGAGCTTTGTTTAATAAAACATTTCATAAAGATTAATTTTAATTTAAGTAAAATAATCTTATAAGCAAAATCATAAAATAAAACATTTGATTTGATTTTTCATTTTCTTCAGCTTTTTATTCAACAAATTAATTCTAAAAAATAATTATGTTAAGAATATTGAATGTCATTTCAGTGCATGCAAACTGGATTTTTGATAAAAATAATATTTCTTTATTCGAGAAATTTCTTTGATATCCATGTTTGTTGTTTGAAATTGTATCTTCTAGTTTTTTCCAAGACATTTTCGTTTAACAATGTACGAAATGTCAAAAGAATATTAAAATCAATGTTTTTTATACAAAACTGGTAAATAATATTGAATGAAAAATAAATGTATATCAATAAATATTTTATTTAAAAATAATATATTTATGTATAAACAAGAATGTCTTTATTGAGACTTCAGGACAAAAAATTATTCTCTAAAATAGAAAAGCTAACCACTAATATTGGTCAAAATTTTCAAAATATTTTTTTCAGCAAAAAATGTTATTTAAAGAATTTTCATTGTATATTTATGTTAAAACACTTGGTTTGTTATTTTTTTACTTGTGAAGTGAAAAGGCAGCTTCAAATATTTTATTGCAAAATGCATTTTTATGCCTTTCAGACTTTATTACACTTTATTTATTTTACTGAAAGTATTATTGAAATGTTTTGTTGTCACCAAACAAACAATAACTTCCAATTATTTTAATTAAAACATCTTTGTGTTAAACTATCAAACTCAATATATTCAAGATTATATTTATATGTAATCCAGTTCCAATAAATTTATCAGATGATACGTATTTGAAGATAAATTCGAAAAATGTAGGGCACATTCGCATAAAATTATTTTAGCAAAAAATAGCTTATTCAGTTTAACTAATTTCTGAACTGAAGATTTATTTTTCTTTTCTGCAAGTAATTATGGAATTTTAAATTCAATATCATAATAAGAGACTGACAATATTTATATGGAGCATTGAGAAGCTGTTTAATAATTTTAAACTATTGAAAAACTGAAATGTGACAAATATTGAATTAATATATAACAATAATACTACAAAATAGATCAAAATATGAAACGATAGTCATAACCCAGTAGATATTCCAATAATACTCCATTTAGATATAATAACCTGGGAAGTACTTTGGTCCACTAATTTCAGAATTTACAAAGATTTGCTATCACACTTAATATCAGACCTGCTACAGTTAATTTTGTCATGAAATATCCTTAACAAATCTACTATAAAAATTCTGAAGAAAATGTAACACAGAATTTTGAAGGTTCATTCAAGGTTTTGAGTTGTGAGAATTCCATCTTTTTCAGTGGATGTTAGGGCTTATTTGGTTGATACATTAAAACGGTTATTTCGAAAAAAAGTTGAAGAGAAATTCTAAATTGATGGCGGTTTCGGATGATGCTAAGTATCATCCTGCATCCCTCTACTGTCAAAAATTCATCAGCAATAAAAAAAAAAAGAATTCAGATGACCTTAAAAGTGACAATCATTTAATGATTGATATGATTTTTTTCTATTAAGATAAAGAGTACATGAATATTTAAACCATATATTAAAGCCCAAACACCTGTTTAGAGATTTTTGTAATTAGAGAATATTGCGCATTCTAGACATCTAAATTCTTAAATATTTTTTTAAGATTCCGGATAATAGAGTGTTTACTTCAATCCGAAAATATTTTTTTTTTAAATCTAATCAAAATATAAATATTGTCTAAGGAAAATACATAAAAAATTATGATTTAATTAATCAAATATTGAGAACCAAAGAGATGAAAATGAAAAAAACCAATGCACAAAGCAAAGCAAAAGCAAGAAAATGATTTGATAATTTTCTTAACTTTTAGCTGTAATATTAGTCAAAGATTAACAAAAAGCGGAAAAATCTGAATTAAACAGTTTACCAGAAAAAAAATTTATATTAGTTTCAAATAATAAATGTTTTTAAAAATATGCCTAAGACTATCATCAAATCAAAACATAAAATCTTGATACTTCGTGGCAAAATGGGAAAAGGATTTTTAAAAAAAACTTTCTGTTCAATAAATTTAAGCCCTCAAGGCCTTTCTCATTCCTTCAAATTCCAAAGCTTAAACTCGGAAACAAATAGAAGCTTTCGTAAACAAACCATTCTTCTTAGTCGAAAAGACATTTT
>JAPMOQ010058975.1:6440778-6465371 GCA_026543055.1 Argiope trifasciata
GGGATTCCCATGTGCTAATATATCCAGACAAAAAATCAACTTAAAATAAAATTTCAGAAAGATGTCATCGAGTACACGCAAAATTCATTATTTGAAAAGACAGATAAAAGAAAAATTGTATACAGTATGTGAAGAAACAATTTAATTTACAGAAATTTATTAATACCAGCAGGAAAATATCGGCAATTAAATTACCTTCCATCAAAGAAAAAAGGTGTATAACGAATGGTTTGGAAACATTAGCAGTCAGTCTTCAAATATATCTCTTTCATATCATGTAATGCAATAATTCAATCCAGGGTTTTGTTTAAAGTTTAAGAATAAAAGAACTTGGCAATAAAGTTGAATTTTCAATCCCGTAGCGATATGTTGGATTAATCTTTATTATCTCTTAAATATTCGATTGCAATATAAACACATTTTATAAACGGGTTGAAAATGAATTTTTATAAAATTTATAGCAAACATTTGTATTCCAGATCGCAGCTTATACACTGAAAATTGTTGCATTCCTAATTGAGTTATAGTTTGAAAATAATGACGCGTCTCAGATAGAAAATAATGTTGGGTTCTAAAAATATAAATGATAAATTATTTAAATCTCAAAATTTATTTATTACATCGTCCGATAAAAAATTTGCATATGTCTGCTTTAGGAAATACTATGTGCCTAGTAGAAAGCGAATATCATTCAAAGACCTCCCAAGGTAAATTGCTCATATGAGTTCATATTACAGAATGCATGAAATAAATTCCCATTTGTATCTGGATATGTTGAGACTCAGAACATTTGTAATTTAAATTGGGTATTATATTCATTTTAAAAAGAGATAAATTTTGGCGTATGTTCCTTTTAAAATTTACTTAAAAACGTTAGAAACAGTTTCATCCTTTAAAATGAAACTGTTATACAAATACGATTTTTATGTTTTTATCGTTGCAGAAACTGCATCAGAATTTAAAGAAATAGTGAGAAAGGTAGTAAACGTTTAAGAAACAGGAAATATGGAAATTGCGGCTAATATAAACGGCACGGCTGAAAATTGTTAAAAAGAATTTCTTTTGTATTTTAATAAATATAACATTCATCAAATATCAGAAATACTAACCTTGCAAAGTCTATAAAATAACATGCACATTTTTCTTAATAACTAAAGTACTATTTAACAGATTTTTGCGAATTCATTCCGTAAAATCACTTAAAATTAAAGTACTTCCATATAATTAGTTAGTTTTTAAGTCACTTGAATTCAATTTTAATTTTTGTACTGATTTGTACAGGTTTTTCAATACTCTTGGGATGTGATTGCTGTAACTTAAGATGCGTTAAAATAATATTAAAGCAATTCATTTATTTCGATTGTAATTTCATTCCCGAAATGAGAAGTCATTTTTCTGTGCTGTTAAGATGTCCGTTTTCGTTATATTTTTGCTTTGGCATCCAAGTTCATAATATATTGAGTAATATATTTATATATATGCTTGTGTATATATGTATATTTTTAGTAATGTGTATTATTGCTTCGCACTAGAAGTAATTTCATTGTAAGGAAGAGAGTTTTATAGACATTTTAATGGATGATGAATACATGCGAGATAAATAACTCCGGTTCATGATGAGAAGTCTGACAACCAATTAGAGATGAATTTGAGATTTTGTTCCAAAATTGTTGGCATGTGTCAAACATTTGGCATGCACAAATATTTGGCAAAATCGCCATGAGGAGTGATGATATTATATCTTTTTAGTAGGTTCAATGTCCAGCTGCTAGTCTGAGAGCTTGTTGCTGTTTTATGTTGTTAAATGTAACTAATAAAGGCGAATCTGCTAATAAATGTAATAGCAGCATTTCTCCTTTTTGATAAAGGGCACTTTTTTGAATTTTTAAATTGTTCTTATGAAAACATACTATTATTACTACTGAAATACCGTAATTAAAATAATACTGAAGGATATTGTTTCTGAATATGAACAGCTTGAAACAAAAACAAAGAACCAAAACACTCTTCGAAGCCTTAATCCCAAAGTTAACTTTCCGGCTTTTTCTGCTGTGTAGATTTGCTGTCTCCTAGAAGGTTTCTGATTTCTGAAACTATTGATTTTTAGCATGATTTAGCTGCCTTTTGCTCACTGTAATCCGTAATTTCTTGCGGAATGAAGCGTAACTCTCTGTTAACGGGCTTGTAGAATTTCTTGCATCGTTCATACAAGACACAAATTATTTTATTATTATTTATTTATAAACATTATTTTACAACTATATACAAGAGAGCGTATAGAAATCACATCTTTGAAATTAAACCCTGCTGTCTTTTATAACCATAATTCTTAAGAGGTGCTTTATGGACCAAAGAAATTTAACCTTGGCATACTTTATGGATCAAAGAACTTTAATCTAGAAAGGTACACTTGCATGACTTGTGACGCAATTTATTTTACACGATGTCAAATTCAGGGCACTCTTTTTTCTCAGTTATTGACATTTTCTGGTAAACATTTTTTTAAAATTCAATTAATAATGTTTATCGGGTTTAGATTAAGCTGTCTTGCTAATGATGTGTTAAATCCCTTAAATTGTAAATTTTCAGTATAAACTGAAATTATTAAATGTTACATTTTATCTCAAAATTTACAAACATCTTAAATTTTTGATATATTCCACAGATGCACACGAAAGAATACATTCGTATGAATCAATAATATTGTTTCTCTAAGCAGCTGGTTTTATAGTAAGCACAAAACATTTACAGTTGTTTCAAATAGATGAGGAACGTCCGGATTCTTCCAGAAATGTTCATTTAATTAGCTGCCGGATAGAATCAACGAACGTTAAATCTCTTTTTGGATTGTTGATTTCAGAGCAGTTTTTCAACTGCAATCTGAACGCTGTTATGGTGCAACTATTGTTTAATAACGTTTTTCTGTTTATGTGTACATTTTTAAATTCAGCAAATGCTGCCTTTGGGATTTTTGTAGAATATTGTTCATAATAGCCGTAATAGCATTCGAATGCAATCAAAACAAAAAGCACCAAGATTTCAATTAATAAAACTGACATCTTTACAAGGTGTTCATAAATAAATTCAAAATTTTGAATTCGCATTAAAATGAAATAAAATGCAAGCAAACCTCATTATTCATAGAAAATCAAAAATAGCTGTAGAAAGTTTAAAATTAATGCAGTTATAAATTCTCAGAGAGGGACCCTATAAAATGAGAAGAGTATCGATGCAGTACGACAACTCATTCTGCACTTTTTTCTGTATGTCAAGTATGCAGCTTTGAAAGTTTGAAGATATAGGGTATGGTGGCAATTTAAAGTCACGAACGGACATTAGATTGAATAAATGCTACAATTTAGTCTAATGGCCGATGATTATGTTTTCAAATGATCGGCCATGTGATTCATTTCTCGCTGCCACGAATCTATAATACTGCTTCTTTGAACGGTTTCATAACAAAATATAGAATATGACAGATATTTTATTGGTTGATGAATTGATGCCAAGTCACTGATCCCCCCCCCTAGAAACAAACTTTGATACTTATAACTGTTTGAATTTAAATTTCCAAATATTATATTTGCTTTCCGATCAACAATGTTTAACCCAGTATAATTTCAAACAAGCAGTTATATAATTGACACATTTATCCCAAAGAAGAATATAAAACAATTTCAGAATCCACAATTTTTCTGTGTTTTCTACATTTACAATTATTTTGAATATGATATAATTCATATAGTAAAGATACTAGTACTGAATAACGAATGCTGATAATCGAGAATGTTATACAGAAAAAAGACCTTCAAAAACAAAGTAAAATTTTTTAAATTTAATATGAAAAAATATAATTTAATTTAATTTAATTTACAAACTTTTTAATTTATAAATCATGTCTTATGTATCGAATTCTAAGTAAACCATTTCAAGTCTTACTTTATTGTTAGTTATATTGATTGTCTTTAATCTGATGATTACTTACTTATCAGTAAATTTTGTGCAGAAAAAAAAATGTTTATATAATTCAGCTACTGAATGTATACAAAACTGAGCATATTTTTAAAAAATACTACTCTGCAATCAGAAATTGAAATTCTCTGCAGAAAATGTTTTCAATTTAAATGTTAAGAATGGTAAGCATCGGCAATACAATGGAAAAACGCTACTAGTAATTTACATTACAAACGGTTTGAACTATGTCGGGAATAAAAATTATATTCGATTACTAAGGGAATAATATATTATAATAAAAAAACATTTAAAGATATTTTTTAATTTTCAAAACTTCAGAGAATTGCTATCCGTGTAATGCACGAAGAGATGTGAATACTTTGAAAAAATATAAACAATAAGGATCTTTTACATACATACATACATATATATATATATATATATATATATATATATATATACAAATCATTGCATTTTATTAAAATAAATTAGTTAAAATTATAAAAATATAGTAAAATTCACAATGCTGTGTTCAATCAATGTCATTTAAATTCGCAGCTTCAGTAATGCTAGAGAAATTGATTTAATTTTAAGTAAAATTTTAAAAAATTAAAAAATTTTGTTCAATGTACTTAATTATTCAGCGGATATCGTATTTGCAATTTATTTACTGTCATAATATTTAATGCAATATTTTTTACTACAGAATTGATGAAACAATTTTCAGGGAGGGAAAAAAGATAAAACTAAGATACCAGGGTTCGTCAGAGACGTAACCGCAAAAAAAAGTAACCTGCTAACTACGAAAGGGACAGATGACCAATTAACTCAACGGGTGGTTGAAATCGAAGAGTTTATCTTCAACAACCGCCCTTAAAAGAAGGGGAAAGCATCTTTTACTACCTAACACTAAACGCTGTATTCAAAGGAACTTTTTAGAGTTTGGATCGCCGCAGCTTTATATAAAGAATATGGAGTTAGTATCAAACTTAATTATATAAGTTTAATTTACTGGCAGATATTTAATTTTAGCTGAATGTCATTTACGTTTTGATAACAAGCAACTTTCCAAAGCTATGAAAGAAATTATTTGGCTTGTAAAAATTCTTACTATTGATTCAATGCTTAAATTGTGGTGCAACAGATAAAATTAATGATTAACAACAACATATTTGGCTTTAACGAAAAAACACCAACTTTAATCTTTTTAACTTTCTTTGATTAAAATAAACTTTTATTATTCGACGTAACACAATTTTATTTTATTCGGCCTTAACTAAAAACCCAAACTTTAATCTTTTAAACATTTTTAAGAAAAAGTAACTTTTATTATAATTGATTGACTTTCACTTGATCAGCTTGCAAACTACAAACAGAAAAAAAAACTTTTTGCCATGATCTTGTATAAAAAAAGATACAATTTACAAAATCACCACTTCCTATTAAAATCTTACAGGTATCAATTCTTGCACAGTTGAAGATTCGTTTTTTCTTCAATCACATGAAATATGCATCCGTAATAAGCGTTTTTTTAAATGTCTCAACACATTATATCTCTAATAGTAAATACTTGTCTTTCTTTTCTACTTTTTTAGCATAAATTGAAGTTTATTTGTCAACATATTTTTCAATAAGGGAAATATACTGTAAGAAAAAAATAGAACTCCTTTAAAATAAGATAATTATAACACACCTCCTATTTTCTTCACTTCTCTTCGTGTATCTGCACATTTTAAATTCTGAGCTCTGACAGTTTGACTCTAAATTACACGTAAAGGCATATACTCCCAAAGTTAGAGAAGGAATTTTCTTACAGAAAATCAACCTTCAGTCCAAGGTTCTATAAGTTAGAGACCAGATTGAAGCGAAAAGCGTCTATTTCACTATCGTATTAACAAATACACCACCACATGAACGTGTACCTAGAATCAATTAATTTCTTTTTAGTTTCAATGAGCAAGATTTGAAGAAAAAGAAAAACTAAGGCAGGCAGGTAATCTATAGCGACGAGACCAGATTAAATAGTTTTCAACAGCCAATCTATTCGATGCAAGTCTTACTTTTTTAACATTGAAATTTTTACTCTTTTCTTAGAGAAAAAAGAGAAAAGAAAAGAAAGCGAATTAATAGAAAAAAACAATAATAATTGTCCAACACCATATATAGAAACTAAAACAAAAATTTGCACGGCAATTCGTTTGATATTGTTACAGATTTTCCTTTCCTTAAATCCGTCGAGTTCTTTTTACCTTCTATAGTGGGTGCGTACGGTGTGAGAAGAGGTGATGAGCACAAACAATGACCAGTCCTTCAGTACACGACACAACATGGACGTTTATTTACAGGACAAAGACAGGAAAACACAAAGATTTACAGCAGACAACTATATACAGCTTAGACAAACACACTGGACAGCACACAGCAGTACTCTACTTCAGATAGTAGCTCACGATAGCAATAGTAGTCCACAGACAGAAATTCCGTAGTGACAATGTCCACAACTCACAAAGCGGCCAGACATGTTTCAGGCAGGAGAGGGAATCTTTAAGGGATTCTGTCTACACTCACTTAGGTCTCTCCGTAACAGACTGAAACTATTCTTCTGTGCCTTCTTGCTTTCGCTGTCGACTCACTACTTCAGCTCCGTTCACGACGACACAACGGGCTACGACACACGACACAGGCTTCGTCAGAATATGATACACAGTAGTCCTCCTTTCAGGACTCCTCAGTTCAAGACCTCTCTATTTAGGTCTTTTCCTTTTCAATTCCGCCGCACTTCTTGTCTTCACCGTTGAACACCATACCGTTCAGCTTCGGCTTGATTCCTCTTCAGGTCTTTCCCTTTTCCTTTTTCAACTCCTCTGCAGACTGGCTGCTTATATATACCGGCGGGAGGCGGTTCTAACATCTTCTGGACCAATCAGGAGCATTCTGGATGTATATCGGCTTCAAATGGATGGATAGGGAAAATTCTCGATGTTTCGGGTATTTTCCATTTTGTCATCAAAGTCACCAAATAATTGCCAAGTTTGTAGCCAAGCCCTAGTATCACTGACGTCACACCTAGACAGTATTCACCACAGATTACTGTAAGTATGTCTTCCTTACGATGACAGTATTAGCGCGGGAAAGCAAAACCACAAATTCGTAACAATATTTTGCCACTTAAAGTTGTGATTTTGTCTTATGCATATACATATTTATACTGATTTTAATTATTTAATAAAAAGTCACTAAAATAATTTTTTTTACTGTGAACCTAAGTAGAAATTGGCTTTAAATTTTTTATATTACTTGTCATGTATACATTTTGTAGAAAAGAGTTACTTTCTATCAAATGTGAAGAGTAGCAAGGTTCACATAGATATTTTTTTTCGCTTAATTTATGTCGTATTGCTAATGAGAATCATTATTGAAAATCTGCAAATTTTTCTTTTCTAGCAACATAAGGTTTATTCCTTTTATGATTTCTTCTTCAAAGAAACTAGGTTTGTTGAAACTGGTGTCTAAAACACATTGAATTATATTCTCAATTCTATATTAAATTCTTTTTCTTTCGTATAATTTGGCCTTCATCATGTAATTCCTCAAAAACTAATAGAATTACATATTTTTCTTTCCAACGATAATCTTGGATGAAAAAAGAGTATTCACGACAACTTTAGCGTTAACATATTTAAGTTTCGCATTGGCATAAGTATAGTGAGTTTATAATAGTTGTATCATAATAGTATCTTCTTGTTAATGGCATACCTTAAGTAGTATTCAGTGATTATGAGGTTTCACCACACCATTAAATGAAGACAATGCTAGTTATAATGTTAATAGAAGCCCTTAATAGAAAAGAGAATAGTATGTATAAGCTAATGAAGACTCATATTCATACATATGTAATTAACCAAATTTCATAGAAAGTTCTAGAAGCAAATTTAAACTTGGACTCGTTTCAAATACAAACCTTCTAAACGAAATAATGATGAAATTTTATATGAAAAATAAATCTTGATATAATTTGGTGAAACTTGAAATACTACATCAGAGAAGAATATAGTTGAAGAGATATTACTAAACAAATTAATTGAATCAGAATTTGGCTTCGTAAGAAGGTGTTTAAGGACACATATCCATGTAACATAGCCTGTTGGGTAATATATGATATTATATTATCCAATGCACAATATCATTATTTATTACAATATATTGTTGTACTGTATATAAGTGTTAATCGGTATCAAATTATAAGAAAGAAAACAGATAGCTATGGTTGCCAAAAAAAAACTAATTTGAATTGATCGTTTCAATGATACTTATTCATAAATTAGATAATAATTATATTCACAATTTTGAAATAATATAGTAGATTATGATGAAATGCTTATGAGAAAAAGGATGCTAAATCAGAAGTCAAATTAAATCATTTTCCCAAAAAATTAATAAATAAAAATAAATAAATAAATAATAGATAATAAATCCTTGAAATGCCCGGTATCTATGCATTCCTAAATAAAATGTCGCTGAGGAATTCTGGCTTCATTTCATCATCTGCTTTCCTTCGTTTGTAGAATCCTTCTGGTCATACATTTTTCCAAGAAATGTGAATGAAAATGAAAGAAAATAGGTTATTTTTTCTCTTTTTAGTATATAAAGTTATAGGAGATCACAAAAAAGAAAAAAAGTCAGATGCATCTCTGGTACTCTGAAATGAAATGGGAAAAATCCTATTATTTTTTTCTGGGGATTAGTGTCCATTCTCCTCCATTCTTTCTGCATAACTATCAACTTCAGAGATGAAGTTATTTTCATCATATCGAAAACCTAGGATTTATTAGCGAACTTTCAATGTTTTTTTTTTCTGTTTTGGTGTAAATTTGAAGTCAAACAAAAAAAATTATAAAAATATTTGCTGCACATTCTTAGCATTACGCATTCTTACCATAGGATTTATAGAAAGATAGCAGCATTCGAAGTTGTAATCAATATTAGATTAGATGAAAATGAAAGAGTTCACATTGTAGATGAGATGCTTTCAGAAAGGACATCACTTCACCTAATGACTTAATGATCGGCCTTTCCGAATGACTTTCAGAAAGGAATTCTTTGAATACCCTTCGTAAAGTGATGTTTTAAATGAATTTATAAGCTTGAATTGCGATTTATCATGGGATATTAACTCACAGATATTCTTCTCTTTCCTGCAAAAAAATAACTATCATGAGGACATTTCATTACTTTGTAATAGCTTTCTCTTTCACTTCACTTGTTCATGTTTTCAAGCAGAATTATATCACCAATATTAAAAACACTCGTGTTAACTTCTAAATGACTGACTTTTAAAAATAAGTAATTGAAAAATGTGTTTCCGATTTCATTCCTTGAATTAATAGTGGGGAGTACACAATAAAAATAAAATTTTGTTTTATGCATGATTTATGGATAATAAATAATTAGTCACCAATTGGCAACACAGGGCTTAATTTCAGTAAAAGTTTCTGTAGAATGATAAATATATACTTAAATAATTTAAATATACTGTAGTATTGTTTAAATTCAAATAATTGAATCTGATATCTATATGACAGAATATGGTACTCATACTGTTACAGAGATATTGAAAATTGATTTGGCAATATTTTCAATATTGTCAGAATAGCAACATCAAACATTAGAACTTCCATTTTATTCGAATAATAATAACAAGTAAAATTAAGAAGAAATATTTGGATACATTGAATAAAGGCAACATTCCGCAATGGAGGGTTAATATAATTCTAAAATTTAGGGCGCACTTAGAAGGATTAATGGATTTATTGTTTCTGTGAGCATCTAGAGTTCCATTTAGCACAGTTATGAAAATAATATAAGTATCTATTTTTTCTTCTTAAAACAGTGTTAATTCGTAAGAATATTTTAATTTTCACGAAGAAACATGGATATATTCTTACAAACTATTTTCTTTTATGTGATACAATTCCCTTATTACATCCGGAAGAAAATTGCAATTCGTTTTCCAATACAAACGTGCAATACCAGGGACGTGATAACACTCGAATTGTTTTCAAACGACAAAGGAAATTCTGTCATTAACTTTAAAAGTTTGTTAATTAAGAGCCTTAATTTGTATGCACGTAAATATGATACATATACTGAATGGAATTACAAGCATGAGTTCCTCAGAAACTATTTAAGTAATGGCTTCCGATACATTTCATGTTCAAATTTTCTGCAGTATATACTTACTTTTTTTTTCCTTTATTATATGTTAATGCACTTATGCTAATTGGTTCTAAGTCATTAACTGTATTCTTAGAATGATCCTGCTCGTTAAATAGTGATTAAATCTCTTTATGTCTCAGAGTTTTTATTTTTTACTCTTTCAATATAATTAGTAAAAAATGCTTAAGAATAGTTAACATTAAAAACGCTTTAATGAAATAAATATCTAAGTTCCATATTCAATTTCATATTATTTCTGTCATATTTTGCTTTAAGTAACATTTGAAGAAATTGTTCGAATTTGTGATGAAATATTTGTATTCTTCAAGTTTGAGAGGTTTTAAGCTTATACACTCCTAAACTGTTGAAAATTTCTTCGAAAATATCGGTTGATGTTTTCCTAATATCTATTTGTTATTATATGTTTAGAATTTGGTTCTAGTTTCGCAATTGAAATATATTTCAAATTCGAGTATAAAGTTTCAGTTTTCTCGAATCGAAATTAGTTTGCTAACAGACCCTTGAAAGTTTTGAAGCCCCAGAAAAGATAAAAAAGATCGTATGACTGAATGTAAGGAATATTTCTGAATACCTACGATAAATTGAAGAATTTCAAAATTACCTCTTCGCTTTCTAACATCTTATTTCCTGAGAAACCCAAATATATTGTTAGACATAGAAAAATAATAGAAATTTCGGAAGATATACATTAATTCCAAAGCTATGAAACAACTTCTAAAACAAACTTCCTCAACTTACAAACTTCTTATATACTTTATCATTTACTTAATTCAGTAGTGGGCAGGTTTAGTTTAGTTTAGTTATATTAACGTTCCGTTTAAAGCAACACGAGGGCTATTTTGGGACGGACCTCGTAATTTTGAACTACGGTCAGATGACGCCATGACAAGGACGCCACCTGAACTAGCACCCCCCTCTCCACACGACGCCACACCAACTGGAGGACATTTGGCCTGACAGATTTAACGTGCAACAGATCCCCTCACACGGCGGTTCTTCGGTGGAATCGAGTCTCGAACCTGAAACCCTCCGGTTCCGAAGCTGAGACTTTACCACCGGGCCACCGCGGGCCTCAGTAGTGGGTAGGACTTTCAAACTTACGAAGTTAGATAATTTTAAAAATAAGAATGAAAAAAAATACAAGAGTTCAAATGCCTAAAAAAGTTATTTTAACTTATTTGAATATTATACCATGCGCAATTGCATATTTTCTCGATGACCGGTTAATAAGAAAACCAAGAAAAGGCTATAACATTAATCCAGATCTATATTCCTCATCATAATTGTTTTATTAAGTTATATATTTAATGATATTGTTTCAGTAAATGCATTTAATTTTTGCACTTTTATTGATTAATTGTTTATATATTATGCATCTATACATTTAAAATTCTTAAAAGTATTAAAGAACCAACTTCCTAGTCATTGATTCTATTTCAGTAATTTTTATTTCATTTGAAATCTCATGACTAGAAATCAGTGGCCACCTCCTCAACACAACAATTTAAAAAATGTATAAAAAATTACTTCACTATACTTTCTATATGTGAGTATAAAATAAAAGAATGTCATAGCGGCAATTCACGTATCAATTCCTCACATCTGTATTTCTTAACTAAAGCTCATGACCTCTAAATAAGCTAGTTACCCTCTATTTCCCAGAATTATTGAAAAATATAAACTTTGGCACAGCCACCAACCTCATTAACTGAACCGATCCTATCAACTAATTTCTTCTTTATGCAAATTTAACTATAAAGTAGGATGACATGACCACTTCAATACTATCAATACAATGAGTAAACAGATGATCGGAAAATGCAGCAAGAAGACGTTCATATGTTACAAAGAGGATAATGCAATTAGAATTTGATTGTAAATTAGTATATGAAGCTTCTAATGATTGACAATAACTTTGATTTTGAATGGTCTTGAAAATGCTTCTTGTCAACAGAAAAGTATCGTTTTTTTTTATTGAAAAAAATCTTTTCTTTACATATATTTCAAAAGATTAGTCCAAATTAATTATTATTTTTTTAGAATCTAGTTATTTGACTAAGTTTGCAGTTCCAAAAAATCATTAGTGGTTTAATAAAAAAGAAATAATTACTAGAATATTCAAAATTCGAATTATTCCATAAAATTCTTTTTAACACAATTTCGAAGCAGTAGGGGAAAGCGTTTCCAGCAGCATTAACGAATTCAAATAGAAATAACCACAAAAATCAATATTAAAAGGATGATGATGAATTAATATGGATGAAAAATATTTTTATTCCGTTATTTTGATGTGTTTACTGTAGCATCCGCCAAGATTGAATGAAACGTTGATTACAGCATTAAATTCTGCTTAGGCGAGCACACTCCTCGATCATGTCAAAATAAATGGAATCATAAGCAGGAGGATGGTTAGACGTGCAACGTTTCGAGGATATGGCTAGCCGGAAGCTAAACGCATTATGGTTCCAGTGTTATGCTGCTGTATTAGGAATAGCTCTGTTATCCGTTTGCATAGAGTGCGGAGTTTTATTACTGACTATATAGCTCCACATTCGATAGATTAGTGATTTGATACTTAATCATACATTGCTGGCTATGTAGCAAAATATAAGCTGCATTTCTATGTATTAATTTATTATTATTTTTCTTGAACTTTTTAATTAATTTAATCAAATTAAGCTTCAACACAGTTGTGAATGTGTGGTTTGCAAATGAAAGCTGTTTTTAAAATATTTTTATTCTTAGAACTTTATATTATTAAGCAAAAATTTATTAAACAAAATCAGATTCGTTTTCCTAGGTTTAGAATAATCAATATTTTCAATGAATTATCTGCCATATTTAATTTATTTTCTTTTGTAAAATTGTTCAGTATTTAAGTTGAAAATACCTATTAAAATTGCTTTTCACTGTTTGCTTTACTAATATTTTGCTCAGGGTATCAAACTTTCATTTGTTTAACCGGTACTTGGAAAACAATATGTGCTACAAAACATTTTGCAAAATTAAATGACATATTATATTTACCTACATTTGATAATGCAATGTTTCCATTATTTAATCATAATTTAAAAGCAATAAAACAAAAATTTAATTATAATGTATTTTTATAACCAAATAAAATATCGGGGAAATAAATAAATTATTGGTATTCTGTATACTGACTGACTTCAAAGTAGCATATGCATACATACAAAGATAATTAAATATAAATAATAAATGTTATTTGTAAAATCATGCTTTTCACTTTTGAAACTATGATAATCGTCTGTTGCACCAAATCAATTGTGTATTATTAATGAATTGATATTGACTCTTCAATTGACAATTCAATTTGAGCATAGCCTCAAATAGAGCATTTTTCTTCTGGGCATTTAGCTGGCATTTCTATCCTATAAATTTCTCGTCCATGGATTTGCTCCACTACAATGAAATAAGACACTTTTTAAAAAGCTATTGTTTTGCTTTTGCTATGAAATTTGTATTGTTGCTAATAAGCTCCTTTTTCCAACACATAATAATAACTAATATATAAATAATGCGCTAATATAATAACTTTCTTTTGATTCTTTTTTTTTACTTCATCTTTACCTTTCATTTTAATCTTCCATTAATGTTTTATATGTTTTCCTTTATTTATATTTGCCATTTCCACACATAAAGTCAGTTAGAAACTTTACTTGCTGAAGTGACTTTGCATATTTCCCCAAATATTGTATATTTTAACCTTCTAGCCGGCGCGCGCATGTGAGAGATACACTGGAGATGAATTTCGTTTTATAACTTTAGATCTGGTGGCACTGGGAAAGCCTGTCCTTGGCTATTTGTCTCCCTCCCTTTGACCTACTTTCAGGTGTCGTCGTAAGTTTGTGGCGTTAATATGTCTCTGCCGATCAGATATTTGTATTTTAGAGATACGCGAGACCGTTCATGTAAGTTTTTGTCACATCTGATTTTGTATGATTTTACAAATAAATCCGTATTGTTTTAGACTGGGGACAGCTGGCAAATGCACTTACGAAGGAAAATGTTGAAAAAAAGCCCCCACATCTCTAAAAAGTGAGCTAAAATTAAAGGTACAAAAGAGAAAAGCCGAACTAGGCATTGAATTGCAAGATGCGACGTCAGGGAAAAAACCTTGCCAGAGCGTACTAGAATCAAGAGGTTCAATTGTGAGATTTGACAGAAATGTATATGTTTGGAGCACACTAAACATATTTTCTCAAATTGCAACGCTGCAATGAAATAACAATGAAACTATTTTCTTTCTTTTCATATCTAACTTTCAATTACTTTTTCCTTTTTATACATAAATTCTGTATTTTTGCACTTTATATTTTATATGCAAATTGTTCTGTCAAAATATCGGCAATTTCATTTATGTTATTTTAAAATCAATTCAGTTAACCTGTGGTCATATTAAATTGCTGTTGTAATCTATGCTTATGTTGTTTCTGCTTCTTTTTAAGTAAAAAATGTTTAAAGTGATTGTAGCTATTAATTCTGAGCTATTTACAATAGAATTTTAATAGTCACACTTTTGAAAATTTACAATTTACTATAGCGTGTGTTTCAAATACGCTCGTCCTTTCATGTTGGCATGACGGCCGCCCCCGTTGGAAGGTTAACTCTGTATTTCAAAGGAATATTTCAATACTTTTTAAAAAATTACATCTTGTTCTTGTTGCATTTATAAGCACACAAAGTTTTCTTTTTGGTAAAATAATTGAAGGAGCTAAAAAAGAAGTTTCAAAATAAATTTTTGTTTCTGATGCCTATGTTTTGAGAGTTTATGAATATACGATTTTTTAATTTGTTGGGTTATTAAATTTGCATTCTAATATTTATCACAAATAAATTTGTAATTGTCATGTTTAACGTGCATTGAGTTTCTATTTTTTGCTTTCATTCCTTATATGATAATGATTTAAACTATTAGGTTTAATTTATTCAGCATATAGTATTAACCTAAGATACTTAACAAAACGCCGGAATTTTTTTTAAATGAGTAATAATTTTTAAATTTTAATCCCATCAATTTAATAAATTTAAATTTTTTATTCTCAATGCGCATAAATATAATCAGCGATGAAGTTTCAAATGATTTTCTCTCTGCAAGCAAAAATTACAAACTGTGTCCTCAACAGAAACATACATACATACAAGCATAAAAATGTTAAATTATATGTCCATTTGGAACAAATAAATTTCATAAATTTTTTATTTAATTTTTTTAAAGTCTCGCTTTTATTCATTTCTTTCAATGAAATTATTCTAACTTATGAGGAAACAGCTGGCTCTTTTATAGTATTTTAATGAGGGAATTTGCATTTTTACCGTTTTATTTTTCGATTCAACAGATTCTTTGTTTTTAGCATACACATTTTTTTTCGTCCTGCTTTTTTATTTATTGTGAACGGATTAAAATTATAAGGGTAGGATGTATTAAAAAGTCATTTTTCAAGAACAGAAAACACATACTAAAAAGAAACAAATTCATTTAAAAATGAGTTTCATATTTACTCTGCTACTCGAATTAGATAATGTATTTATGATCAATTATATTTTAATTTCTTTTTGATGAAAATTTCAACAATGCATGCATTGGAAAATTTCATTTCTGGTCATAGAAATTATATGTTAGCAGTTTTATTATTAATGTTGGATTTAATTAAACATTTCTTCAATATTTAAATCATGAATGCTTTACAAAATTGAAAACCATATTTACTTCGATATTTACGTCAATAATTGTATTTCTGAGTATTATTTTCGTGACACTGATACATATTTTTTGAACAGGATTTCAATTTTTTAGATAATTTTCCCTTTTTTAAATATATATTTCAAATAAGTTTTGGAATCTAATCTTTTTTTTATTTTACAAAAATTGTATTTATTACAATTAGAATAGCTAACTATAGAAGTTTTATAGATAAGCAATGTTTGAAAGAAGAAATTCACATGAATGAAAACAATTAAACCTAGATCTGCAGAAATTTCAAATACATGTATAGATTATTAAAATATAACCAATGATGCTCTCTGAAATTAATTTTCTAAAGAAATTACCTAACTGCTGTATAATTTTTTAATCCCATCAATGGACATATAAAAATTTGTGAAATACTTTTTGACTCTTATAGTTATACATTAGTAGTTATATTTTGAAGTTACATACACTTTGTGGGATGAAGTTTGAGCCATCTTGAGCCAGTGAAGAAGATATCAAACCGTATCCTTAAGCCCAAATTACCATACTACAATCTGTGATACGAGCTGAATCAATGTACTTTGAGATTTTCTGAAGTAATATGGATTTAAAAAACTAATCTTTGCTATCAATATCAAATCTCCTTATGTGATTCAGATGAATTCAAAACTTTTGACGATCTCCGGAAATATTTTGTCGTGGACAAGTAAAAATTTATTTTTGATTGGCTCTAAAACCACTTTTCCTAATCTCACTAATTAAACAATAATCTAAATCAATTCCAAACATGGGAACAAATAAGAACACCATAACTTTATTTTGAGAGGGAAATTTCGTGTTATTATGAATATTAAAAACATTAAACAGTCAATAACTGACAATAACAAATATAATTTCGTATTCACTGGAGTGAGCAATACAGATAAATTTGTCATAACGAAAATACTATTGGTAACAGTTGTTTTACCACATTCAGAGAACTCCTTAGTTTCTTGTAAGAATCATGATGCCTACTACAGAAAAGGGAAAAAAAAAATCCGGTTTTTGTTACAATCCAGATTTTGTCTGTAGTAAATACCATTTTTAAAAAATAAGATGAATAACAGGAACGTTCTAAAATTATGGACTTGTTCCTTTTAATTATCGATTCATGTAAACGTAATTTTAAAATAGGTGTTCATTTCATCAGAATTAGTTTGTACTTTGTTAGGATTCTTTGTATTTTAAAGTTTTACATAAAAATACATTATACATAGTTATACATGGAAAAATGCAATTTGCTATTTAGACTAAAACCATTCCAGTTTTGGCGCTTGCAGACTTTTCCTACATTGACATCCAGCTTCCCTATTCACGAACATGTTTTTTCATACTCGATAAATAAAATGAAAGAAGTGTTTAGTAGCTTTATATTTATATAAATATTTTAAATAAAACTGTACTGCATTTTAAAAACCTCAAAAAGAGAAGTGCATCCTTTAGAAAATTTAGAAAGGCACGATCCAACTTAAAAATTTAAAAAGAAACATTCACATGTATCTACATAATCAATACACAAGCGCTACGTTCTTTCCTATCCCAACGGGCAGAATCCTCAAAATTAGAATATGAAGCTTCATATGTAGTTGGTTCTGGCTTCCTTGTTGGATAAAGTAGTGATGTGGTCCTTGTTATCTCCATAACGATGAAGGAATATACTCACTACCGAAGGTGTTGTACAGTGGCATGTTATGACTATTAAAGCTAAAACATGGTTCCTGCTAGAGCTCCAGCATGACGATGAACGTAATTCAACTTATACAGTGCGCTGTATCAAGAGTTGCAAATTTTAAGTTATATCTATCTACTATTTGCTGCATTTTCGTTATCACATTAAATGCAAGTTCATAAACTTTTTTCTTTATTTTATTTTTATACTATCTTTATTTCATAAAAAAATACTGCTAAATTTTTTCTTTATCGCGTGCGAAGGGTAGAGAAGAATAATCATCAAACATTACGAAAGTCAGGTTTTGACGAAACTCCATGTTTTAGACAACCATCAGTTCGAAAAACGTATCTTAAAAAATGTCTGTCTGTCAATCCATCAGTTGTAAATTAACTCAAAAATGCTAAAGCTAGATGGATAAAATTTGGCATATGATCTTTATATAAAATTTGTAGAGAAAGAAAGTATTTTATGAAATTCACAGAACGTATTTTTATCCTACTGATGTAGTAGTACATGTCACCCCAATAACTACGAAAGGAAGAGAGTTATATAGATAAGCCTCGATTCAAAGGTTTAATATTGATAATGTATACGTTTATCAAATTTTGTGCCAATCCCAACAATGGTTATACTTTTGTTGGTATGTGCGGAATAAGTTAAATAAATTTTATTTTAATGCGTTTTTATGGCTGCAATTTTTATATATCAAATAGCATATGTGATTTTGAGGCTACAAATGTAGATATGTGTCTCTTTTTGGTTTCAATCGGTTAGAAAAAATAGTTCTTAAACCCCAATTTTCGGATAGCATTAACAGCCAAATTAATAATCAAAACACTTGTTAAAGATTACTCAATAAATTCAGGAAAATGCCAAATTAATATTAAAACATAAGGCATTGTACGTCAGTGCCAAGCAAAGATTGTAGATTGTACCCAAGGTTTACAATTTTTACAGAAGTGGAGGATAAAACTTTTATTAAAGATTACTCCAGAAAGTCTCGGAGAGACTATTCCTACTAGTTTATTATCATAATCTGATAGCTTTTAGTCAATAACTCCCAAAACTAAAGGGGGGAATAGGTTTGTATTGAAGTCCGCTGCTATGCAGCATATTTATTTTTCCAGGAATACAACTTTCATGTTAATCTTTCATGGTTATTAACATCCATAAGTAACATAAATGACTACAAAGGAATAATTTATAAGTTATTTTCTTTTTCTAATAAAAATTCCATTTTCTTCTACAAGAGACAATGAAGTATGAACAATAAACATAAAGCAACATAACATTCATTTTGTTTTAATTACCTGCATTTCTTAGAAGCTTGTTTCCTATTTTTTCAGAAAAAAAATGTTTAAGAAAAAAGTGATATTTTGGATCTTTTTTATTATTTGTTCCAAAATATTTTCATTATGAAAAAAAAAATTCTAAATGAGGAAAAAACTTACAAAAACAATCATTCTTTTATTTTTTATAAAAAGGGATTTAACGTTTCATTTTCCCCTTCTATAAAAATTCTTAGAACGTTAATTATTTTTTCAATGACGCCGTGTCATTATTTCCTACTTCAAGGTATCAGTTCACTTCAAGATGTCAAAAAACCGTTGAAATATCCATATAAAATTTTTAATTTCTTCAAACTCAAGAATCTCCGAAAATGTTTTTCTTCAAAATAACAGTTTAGATTAAACTGGATCAGACAACTTTTCTATTTTAGAAACATCTCTGGTAATTATCTTCCGGCTTTAAACTTTTGATTATAATTTGCCTTTAAAATGAGATATTACCAACGTTTTTTTTTAATCTAAAATATTTCTTAAGCTCACAGAAGGCGATGGTGTGACATTTGTGAACTATATTTAAAAAATACGAATCTGAAATAATTGATACTAAAATATATTTCCTTTTGTTGATTAACTATCTTAATATTGAAATAATTAATCAATCTTTCATTATCTTTTCCTTGAAAAATAATAAAAAAAGTTTCCATCTTTTCAAATCATTAAAAGACAAAAATTCTGGATGAATCGAACTACATTCAAGTTCACCTGGTTTTCTCTTCTAACCTTAGCAATGAGCTGAACCTTGACACACAGAATAAGAAAAGCTTTAAATTAATTTACCAGGTGATTAGATTATAAACAAAAAATTATTGCTGAAGTAGAAATATCAATACATTTAAGATATTGATAAAAACTCAGTATCTGTCCTGCAGAAAGAATAATTTTTTGATATTGTGTTTTCAATCTTGTAAAAAAATAATGGTCAAAATTGACTTTAGAAAAGTTTATATCTTATTAAATAATGTTAATAAATATCTTATTAATTAATGATTAAATTTATCTAATAGGAAACTATATATGAGATGTGTATCCAGCTCATGAATGATTTTTTTTGACTACGACTATGATTTTTAAAGGTGAGTTCTTACTCTCAATTAGACTTTTTTACATATTCTTTCCTTAATTAGAATTAATTAAAGTAAGGGACACCGGGGAAAGATAAAAGATGATTTAATTTATGCTCATACTGCTTAAACTTTACCACCTTTAGGAGTTAGTTACCACCTTAAGAAACCAGCAGATCATATTTCCACTTATACCATTTTGTTGTTTGTAAGACGATATTCGTGTGTTTTGAATAACGTATTTTTGATTTTCGAGGTCCGTAACATAAGGTCTCGCTAATTGGTTTAGAATACATTTCATTATTCTTTTTATACATGATTACCTTAGACAGTATATTTTTATAATTGTTTTTAATTATATCTTCTTTCTTTAATCACGTTAAGCAATCAAAGTCTTAACAGTTTCGATCAGTGAATGATAACTGGAATAAGTAGATGACCTCTTAATTTTAAATTAAAGGCTTCTCAGTTTTTCTCAATTTTATCTCTTTGAAGTTTATTTGCATTTATTACTCACTTTGTGTGATTTTCTAGATATGCATGATCTACCAATTGTTTTACATTATATTGCAAATCGTACGTCTCACCTATGGAAGATACACTTGCTCAAAAAGAAACACTTAAGAGTAAAAAGAACATTTAAAGCAAAAACTAAAGGAGTCGGGATTTCAAAAAGAATTAACTGAATTAATTAATTATGAAACTAGAATTTGTTTCCTGAGTCCTGAAATAAAAGGATTTTTCCTTATAAAATACAGTGCAGCTCCTAATTACTGTAAGATCTGTTTTAAACCTCCTTCAGGAAACTTGAATATTTGAAAAAGCTGCACGTAGTAGCACAAGGGCTCTCCGAACTTAGAAGAGAGAACAATCATATTAATTTAGTAACAGGACAAGATGAAATCGTTTCATTATTTTTTTAAATAGTAAATTAATACTGATTATATGAAAATAAAGAAAAATTATTCAACTTCGCACAAAACACACTGATGCCATTCTAATAATACGGAAAAAAACCAATTTATTCCAAAAACTAAATTTATTAAAATTGGCAATTAAAGTCTCCATCTAATCCTGTTCTCCCCCATAAGTTACCAATTTCTACGAGGCTCATTCTCTTGTATAATGCGTAAAGTGTTTTAGATGGAGCTCTATTAAATTTTAATTTCTTATGTATAAATCCATTTTAATATGTCATTGAACTCATAAAATCCCATCAGGAGAATGTGCTCTAATTACGAATAATATTTAATTTAGGCAAAAATTCAACATTTTAATTAGAAATATTTTTTACCGATGGAAAAATTATCATAAGATAAAAAAATAAATCAGCAGTATTTTAGTATTTCTTTTTTCAACAAAGCAATTTGAAAGTTCGGCTTTTTCTTTTAACCAATAAAACTTCTTCTACTAAATCTTAAAGCATGCTAATTACTAAAACATGTTAATTGTTAAAAAACAGGTTAATTACTAAAAACATGTTAATTACTAAAACATGTTAATTACTAAAAAATGCAGATATTACTTTCTTTTTAGATAAATATAATTTCCAAACAAATGATATTTATTTTCAAAGTGAATTCTTATTTCAAATAGTTCTTCTTTAATTTCTTTTAAGTGAAACGCTTCATTCTGATTTAATATAAATAAACTTCAAAATTGAAACCATGAAAATATTTATCCTATATTTCAAATGGGTTTTAATTCAGAGAATAAGAGTGCATTTTACATTCAACAATGCAAAGAGAAAGTCAATTTCTTTTTGCTTCAAGTAATACTTGGAAATTTTTTATTTCTTTTCTACCCTTTGAAATATTTTCCTCAAATATGATTTATTACCACAATATAATGCAATGAGTTGTATTTATGAGGAATATATCCACAAAATACTTCCATACAACTAGGGAATTCAAAAACGTTTTAATTATCGAATGACACGGAAATAAGAATTATTGGTCGAAAGATGTGAAACAAAAAAACTAATTATTTAATTTCGTTTTGTGCAATAATACTTTACAGAAAATGCCATCAGACAACAAAATTATTAAAAACGTATAGGTTGACTTCATCATAGAATCCTCAATCATTCCTCAGGTGGCGAAAGAACATCCATTAGTGTATCTCTTCACAGTTCTTGAATCCAAACAGCATTTGCGGTTCTGTTGGAAAGGGTTAGTGAAGGAGTTAGATCAATGGGTTATCGCCGCTCTTCAACGGCTTTCTTCCAACTCAGACAAATGGTTCGTTTATTGGTAAAGCTGCTTTTTTCCCCCAGCTCGAGGTCATAACATGGAAGATTAATGATTCAGGCATAAGTCCAAGAAACCAATTAAGGTATTAAACGTTTTTCTTTTTTACTGCACAAGATTAAGTTCTGTATGTGCTTTAACAGTAAATGCAAAGAACTTTATAACGACGATTTTAAATTAATTAAAGGGATAGTTTAAATTAATACTTCATAAAATTAACGGAAAAGATCATTCTGGATATACTTAGAACTTGACAGAATGTATATAAAAACTGCTTCATTAGAAAATTCTTCCTTATTAAACGACTATAAATTAAAAAAAATGATACTAACCCACTCGGCGTCAATAAATTTTGATGAAAAAAATAATATAATGAATAGATTTTAATTAAATACCTGAGAAACCAAGCTTCACTTGATTTTTTTTTTTTTTGTAAAATTGTAAATAAAATCCGACATTTAGGCTTTTTTAAAGTGATAAGTGAAATTTAATTGCAAAGGAAACGCTAGATCAAACATTAGAAAAATACATGGGAGTCCGGAACACTAACCACTTCTCCATCTTCAACACGCTGAATGAATAGCTATATGTCAATCAAGTTATAAAAACGTGCGCTAAATTGCGTCTTTTTTTCATGAAATGCACCTAAATAGATAAACTTAAAAAGAAAAATCTTACCTAAATATTAAAATTGATCCAAATTGTTAGAGACATTTTCGACATGTACGGAATAAATTTATATATATACAAGAATTGTTCATTTAAAATTATAAGATAGTTTTCAGTTTCATGTGAACTGCATTATTATTAAAAATAGGTAGAGAGTAATTGCACATAATAAGTGCATTTGATGTCACTGAGAGTTATAGCTCACAATAAGTGCATTTGATGTCACTGAGAGTTATAGTTCACTTTCACAATATGGTTCAGTTTCACAATTGAAAAAAAAGATATATGTATATATATATATATAGTTCAAAACCAGAACTCTTAGACAATATTATGAACATGATTAATATTACGATGAAATAATTTTGTAAAAATTATTTTATACTTTTATACTCTCGGTAAATTACTTTTTTTTCTCCAAGTGCCAGCTTGAGTGTTGAGAGTAAATTAAAGGTAAATAATCAGAGGCGATATCGCTGTCGTCCATAAATGTCGTGGGTGCTAGATTGATTTTCTTTTCTAGTATAATGCAGCTGTTATCGTTGATTTTTCTTCTCATCAAATAATTCGTATTTCCTATCAATGCTTCCAACACAAGGAAAATGAGATAGATATAAAAATTTTAATTATTTTGACTTAGAATAGTATTAACATTTCACAATATTTAAGCACACTAAGAAATAAAAAATCACCAAAGAAGCCAGAATTGTTCAATAGATAGGATATATAATCGTAAATAATCGCACTAGAAGGAAAAAAAAAAGATATAAATTCCCCGGTGAGGACATATTTTCTTCTAGATGACTGAAACTGTAATTTACTAAGTTCACACTCCGATTGCAAAATTAGATTTGACAACATATGAAACTCCCTCATCCCTAAGAATTCCTAAGCAAAGATTGAATTAATTAAGATTTTATGTATATTGTTACGAACCTGTGGTTTTGCTTTCCCGCGCTAATACTGTCAATGTAAGGAAGACAGATTCACAGTAATGTGTATTGAATAGTAAATGGGTGTGACGTCAGAGGTCCCAAGTCTTGGCGACAAACTTGGTGACTTGGCGACGAATTTGGCGACTTTGGCGACAAAATGGAAAGTACCTGAAACATCGAGAATTTTCCCGATCCGTCCACTAGGAGCCGACATCCAGCTAGAACGCTCCTGATTGGTCCAGAAGATGTTAGCCCCGCCCACCACCGGTATATATAAGGAAGAGGGCTCCAGTGGAAATCAATCGGGCGAAGTCGAGAGATAAAGTCGAAGCGAAGCAGCGGAGAAAAGGGAAAGGAGGAAGAATCCAGTGGAGTCAAGCCGAAGTGCGGCAGTGGAGATAAGCCGAAGCTGTACGGCCTGGTGTTCAACGAAGAAGACAAGTAGCGCTGTGGAGTTTATCGAGAAGACCTAAGAGATAGAGGTCTTAAACTGTGGAGTCCTGAACGGAGGACTGCTAATCTCTGTGTAGCATATACTGACGAAGCCTGCGTCGTGTGTCGTAGCACATTGTGCCGTCGTCGGGAACGGAGCTGTCCCAAACTAAGGAGTAGTCCCGTTGTGCGAAGTAGTAAGTCGACAGCAGAGGCAAGAAGAGACAAAGGAATAGATCAGCCTGTTCTGGAGAGACCCAGGAGGTGTAAAGCGAATCCCTTA
>JAPMOQ010058975.1:6465381-6523387 GCA_026543055.1 Argiope trifasciata
AAAAAAAGAACCCGACGGATTAATAGAGGAAATCCGCAACAATATTAATAATACAGCAGTAGGCTCATGATTCTATTTTTAAAATCGATTATTTGTAAGCTCTGTATAAATACATGCATTTCAAAATACTATTTAAGCTTATTTGCTCGCAACAAGTGTAGATAAAAACCATTTATTTTTTTCCTTGTTATAAAGGAGATCCTATTTTTCAAATCATTTTTCATCTCTTTTTCATCTTTTCAGTAAAACTTCATTGATATTCTGCCAAGAATGTATAAGAAGTTCAATATGTTTCCTAAATATTCCATATCATATTTTGAAAGAATGTTGAATATTAAATAACTCTCATATTTCATACTTATTATGGACTTTTATTGAAAATCTGTATTTCTTTTATGTATGGCTACATAAGTGAAATGTTATATATTATGTAATGTGACTTTTCTTGCGTGCAAGAATCTCTTAACGTTTTTAAATAACTGCAAAAAACTCTATTGTGTTTACGTGATAAAATTTTCTAATGTTTAGGGTCCCATATGAAAAAGAGAAAACTGATACTAGTGGACAATAAATAACTAAAACTAAATATTGTCTTAAACAGAAAAATATAGCTAAATATATTGGATACATAGAATGTTTTATACATCCCCTTAACGGCAATATGAAAACCGTGCTTTGAATCTATCTACAGGAAAGAAGTCAAAATTGCCTGGAAAATCTAAAATGCAGTGATACCGGAACCATTCTAAATATTAACCGTTAACGGAGAAATGCCGGCATTGTATGGACCGCATGGGAATGCTTTTTCGAAAACAAGAGAAAAGTACAAAGAGAGTAAAGAAAGAAAGAAATGAAATTATTCAAGCACAGGAAGACGTGTTTTTGTTCTGAAAAAAAACTGGTATTATTAAATAGTAGAAAACCTTTTCTTGAAGTAAACTGTTTCTAAAAGGAATGTTGGTCACAGGCTAAGACATGAATCTTGCATTTTAAATGATTATAAGGCACTAATGGAAATGTCGAATTCTAATTTATTTCATTTTTAAATGAAATAAAGTTTTTAAAAATATTTCATGGTTATAAACATTACAGTACATGTGACTATGAAAATTATTTAAAAAATACTTTTATCTGCAATAAAATTCCAAGCACAAAAAAAAAAAAAACTGAAAAAATAAAAAGTATATTCAAATAATGAATCTCATTCAATATTTAATAATAAATATTCTTATCCAGTTTATGTACATAAATAAGTACCAGCAGTTATTGTTGCTCGTTGAAAGATTCACAAAACATTACGTGGATGATACATGAACGTAAATAAAATTTATTTTGAAAGATTTTAGCCAAGCTTAGAATATTATAGTATGTCAAACATTAAAAGCTTTTCAAAGCTTCTTGTTTTTATTCAGGTTTTTAATTAAATTCATTAAAATTTTCAATAACATTTTAGAAACCTTGTGCAGTTTTATTTTAAATGAGCAAAATATATTATGGATCTATTAATTAAGACAACAAACATTCACTGCATATACTCACATAATTATTATTTGTATAATTTTTCTGACAAATATTGAAAGAAAATACTGGACGATTATTTATAACGATAATTTCGGATTATATTAATGATCTTTTTAAAATATATTCTAAAAAATTTTAAGGTCATAGATTTTTACAGTTAATACACTTTTATAATTTAAAACAGCTCGCTTTAATATTGAAACAATATAAATATAAATTAATTTAAAATATTTCAATAAAAGTTATAAACATTTATGCCATTTATAATTCATTTTGTAAATTATTTATTAAGGCCATAACCTAATTCAGTTTTTAAATGATAATTGTGAGTGTAGTGAGAGGAATGGGGCATAATTTCAAAAGTATAAAGCATAATATTTCGAAATTTGAAAGTGTAAAAAAATTCCTATGAATAATTTATCAAAAGAATTATCTACTTTCATAAAAATATAATTTATAAAAATAATTTAACAATATCATGTATACGATTTCAGTTTTATAAAAGTTTATAAAAGGCTTTACGGATTATCTTCATAATTTCTTCCTTAATATAGTTCTCAAATAAATAATTTAATGCTTTGATCATATTAATTTTTGATTTCAAAGTAATGACATTTTAATTTATTGAAGGGAAATTTTAAAATCATTATTCATTACAAATAATGATGAAATTAATTATGGTAAAATATAATTTGAAGAATGCAAAATATACAACTACGCTGTTTAAATTTACCATCATACCATGCGAAATAACAGCAATCTGAAATTAATTTAATTAATTGAAAATGGGAACGGAAAAGATGTAATAATTTTAACTTTAACCCTGATTATAAATCTCCCTTATGTAACAAAATAAGCAACAATCTACTTAAGAAGTCATAATAAAAGAAAATATTGTATTATTTCATAGTGAAAAGGAAATGATATTAAAATTATTTCTTCTGAGGGCGATACTTGATATGTAGATTGATCATTAGTATTTCAACTGATGGGTTTTGATCACCTACAGATAATTTGACCCTTGACAATGTACATTGATATTGTGCATAAAGATCAATACGATTGGTTTAAACAGTTTTGAATAAAATAATAGGAGTCTTTTTGCAGCTTAGGAGTAAGGACAAATTTTCAAAAAAGGTTAAGAGTTTTCTTTTAATATTCAATTCAAATCTCAATTACTTATATTTCTGTCTGAATTCTGTACAAGCATGTAAATAAAAATTGAATAAATTCAAACGTATTAAACTTAAGTGAAATTACACATAAATTTAACTTTTGAAAGTTTTATTTCATTGAATTGTAAAATAAGTAAGGGTTTTTAAGTGTTATTTAATGAGGTATTATGAAAATGACGTGATATTTATGCATTGGAACTAAGGTGGATAAAAGAAAATGCTGTACAAACAGAGGGATAAGAAATTAAGTTTTAAGAAGCTGATAATGAAATCGCATCCAGTGTTGAATTAAATTTCAAAAAACTACCTTCAGAGCAGAAATTAATAAAAGTATCTCTATTTACTTTCACGTTATTTTTTAACTTTTTAGTTTTTTTAAAAAAAGGATATTTTAGGATTTAATATGTATTTTGATTACCTTTTCTGCAAAGATTTCAAATTTCATAGAAAAAAAACTGATTTTATATAGTTTTATAAGTAACGAATAAAAAATTCAATTTAAAAAATTGAAGGAGTTCGAAAGTTTTTATAAAATAGCGTTTATCTTTTAAAAAAGCTAAATTGTAATATTCTAAATGTTAGGAAAATAAAATGAACTAAGGCAATTGGAAATTTACTGCACCTCCATCCTATAAAAGTAGCATTATAGAAAATTCTGGGAAAAACTGTTTGAAAACACCAAAAAGCAATCCGTTACTGATAATCTGATTTACTGAAAATTTGATTCTTAGTATTCTTGCCATGCAGCTGAACTTGACTCAACAGCCAAGCACTTCATGCAATTGTTTTTAAAAGTTACCCAACATTTATTTTCTTTCCGCATCCACAAACAAAACAGTTCAAAGAAGTGAAAAAGCAATAAAATTCTGTAGTCTTGGACCATTAAGTTACGGAAAGATTCACTGCACACAATGTACAATATAGAAATAAACTTTCACCTCTTTCGCGATCTTTTGAGAAATATTGCAAGGATGCTAAAGGATAGATTTAGCATCAGAAATAATTAATTCCTTTTAGAATTTTTAAAGTTTTGCAAACTATAATTTTACATTGTTGAAATTTCATCTTTACAAATTACTGAATTCTATCAATCCTTTATTGTGTTATTTTTTCATTATTTGTTCGATGCAATATAGTCGTACCTTTTGCTTAGAATCATTTTCAATATATATATATACATATATATTGAAAACTTAATTGATTTTCATTTTGAAGATTCAATGAAACATCTATTGACTGATTACATCTATTTATAAACTCTTGATTTTAATATCTCTGCATTTAAAGTAGAAATTTAAACAGATATTCAGGCAGTGTGTTAAATATTTATTTTTTCATTGTTCATTTCAAAATAAAAGAAAAATTTCATTTTTCTTTTAGTTTTGCTGACTACTCTTTATTAATTCATTTTCTTGTGGGCATTACAAAATTTTAAATTAATGCATATTTAATTTTATTTACGAAAACATCTAATTTTTGAAGAACAGGCATTAAAGCAAGGGAAAAATGAAATATATATGTGTACATTATATATTTTAAATATGAAAAATTAGTTTTAAAATCTAAAATATATGTCATAAAATTATGTATATATCTGTAGTAGCAGAATCAAAATAGAAAAAATAAAACATGCTAAATTATTATATTGGTTTACTCTATATACTATAGTTTTATACACTTGCATATAAATTAAGTTGATTTTCAAAATATTTAAATCTATAATAATCTGCAATTTTTGTGAGCCTCTTAAAATAAACCTCACAATACAATGTGTAAAAGTTTAGAAGAAGAATGGAAACACATGCAGCAGTCATAAAAAAAATTGGTTCTTCAGCAGCTGAATTATTCTGAAAATATCTATTTATTAAATTTTACTTACTTTCATGCCGTTAATGGAATATGAAAGTACAATTTTCGAAGAAACAATTTTCCATATGAAAACTAATTTAATTCTTGAAGGCAAAATCCGTTTGCGCTCAAGAAGACAAACAGAAGTTGTTAAATATATTAAACCCTCAGCTGTTAAAAATGTGTCTCCACATTGACGAGAAAAGATCCTACCGTGAAAATTTAAAAGGTCTCCAAAAAACTCAATATGAAATATGGATATCAAAATTTTTTAGCCTTTTATAAATATGAGTATTATATATAATATTTTTGCAAACGCATGTTGTTATCAATACACTGAAATTCAGAAATTTCTATTTTTCCACTATTAACCGAAGCAATTCACAGGGAGAATAGTAATTGATATTTTCGTTGTATTTATGTAGTTTTTTGTTAATTCAATTTTCGAAATTCCAAAATTTATTATTATAAGGCTTAACCGAACCTATTTTTTATATAAAAATCATTTCATTTTATTCAAAACGCTAACAGAAGATATGACACAAGCAGAAATGGAAATTTTTGTTTGTGTCATTTCCTAGAATGCTTTCTATATACCAATATGCCTTTTTTCCATTGAAATTTGAGTACTTCCTCAATCTTCAGGTGTCATTTCCGGATGTCAAAAAAGTTCGATAACTTGCTAAACGCTTTCATCTATGATGAAATATTTATTGAAAGAAACTTAAATAACTCTTTAAAAAGTAGAATGTTATTTGCCTTTAATTGAAATATAATTTCAGTTACTCTGCTTTTTAAATGTTGTTTTTTAAAAATGAATTTAATGAATTATTTAATTTCCTCCCTAAGACTCAATTTCATTTCAATATATCCCTTTAAATATTTAATAATACTTGTATATATTTGTAAAATAATGTTTAAGAATCACATATATTTTGTTTAATAGCAAAATATAATTCTTCATGATATTTTGATGTTTTGTGAAATATGACTACAAAAACCACTGATAAGCCCTAAGAGAACTAGAAGGGGAAAAAGCATTTTTTCATTTCTTGCTATGTTATCTGATGACATTTGCATACTTCGTTGCAGCTGAAAAGGAAAAAAAAATACGACCTGCAGGATTTGTCCCTTTTTACCCAAGTTATATTTATGATAAATTACTAAGTTGAATATTTTCTTGGATCTGCAGGATTTAAACTTTACAAAGAAATTTAAGTTTTTGTTTTTGGATTGTTTCCTAAGAAATTGGATTACACTCTTAACTATCTCTAATTATTTACAATGCGAAGTACTTGGAAGCAATGTTTTAATGCAACATAAACTTGTAACTTCTGTGTATTTAAAATATACTATATAAAAGGAAATTTAAAACTGAAAGAGCATCCATGTACCACATGCCTATTTTATGTCAAATTAAAGACATTTAAAATATCTATACAATCCATATTAATATTTCTTTTCAGGTATAAAAGTTGCTCATTAATTATAATGTAGGACGTTTGATGTCAATTTTTGAACAGAAACAAGTAATCTGATTTTGAATAGGTTGAAGTCGTGATTCTTATCCTCCAACAAAAAAAGATTAACTTTTCATTCACAAACACTTAAAACATTTTTGTTAGATAACAAATATGATGTTAATAAGCCATGAGGAAAATATTTTTTGAATATATAATTAAAATGTGGAGAAATATTTAATTACTTTACATAAATTGGCAACATTTCCCTACTTATTATATTTTCAAATCTATTTCCTCTTTTATTTCCGATTTCATCTAAAAATACATATTCGCATATTGCGTGCTCAGTTCTGAAATGTTCAAGATAAAATATTACCTCACTTAAAATAATATACTTTCACAATTGAAGAACACTTAAGATATGTTAAAGAAATGAAATGAATATCGTTGGAAAATGTTGAATGTGTTGACAGTGCTTAACGCTTAAGGGAAAAATCAAAGACATTCAGCCATTCAATTTTTTAGCTACAGTAGCAGCTGCAGGGATTATTTTGCTGAATCATTTATTTTCTCGACCATAATCCAATATCAGAGAGGAAATACCTAAAGAGGATTGCATTTCAGAGCAACTGTCAGCATATATGACAAGTGGAAGCCGCTAATTTGTTTCAAAGAAGAAGTCAAAACAGTTCTCGAGTTGCTTGAAGTCACGGCATTAACATAACAAAATCTAACAGATTCTTAAACCAGGGGGCTGGTCTCTCTGAAACTTTCTGGAACACTCTTCAATAAAATGTCCACAAGCCAGAGAATTGAGCTACTGTTCATAAATATCATGCAAAAATGTTTTGGGTACCGAAAAATTCTTGCATGATATTTATAAACAGCAGTTGCGAAATGCAGACCTTAGGTTAATATAAAAATTTTATTGAATCTATCGTGCGAATAGATATTTCGGATATTTTTCCCGATCGGTTGTTACTGAAATTTGACATGGAATTATAGTTGTAATAATTAGAACAAACACCAAATCCAATTGATTTAAGTCATTGCATTTAATTGTTATTGTGTTTACATGCATGCGAAAAAACGCCTCGATATATGACCAATCTTGGACAAATTTAGTTTGAAATTTGATAAGAATCTACATTTCAAATCTTTCTCTTATGTACCAAATTCTGTCTATTTAACTCTAGATTTTGAAGTTATCGAATTAACTTGTATTTGAACAGCCAGATTTCTTCTGAATATATTTTGTTCACAGTTTGATATATATCAACAAATTTTGTTTAAAATACATGCACCGGAGCAGTTTTATACGTATAGCTGAAAGTTATTTTTGAGTTATGGTGATTACGCACAAACTGACAGGAATGCGTGCAAGCAGGCATAATTCCACAAATGCGTTTTTCGTAGTCAAGAAGGTATGAAACTTGGGAATTCCATAAAATTTCGAGTTCGAATCTTTTGAGGATTACAATACTTTCTTTATACTTCGTATGCGAGAAAATAAAAAAAATCCAAAACACGTTGATACTCGATTACGGGTGGCTGGTAAAGCATGACATAATCAGGAAAATATATGTCTGCTTGTATTCGAAAACATAGGTCGAGATGTTATCAGGAGACTATAAAGATGTGTTATGTAAAATATGCCCTGAGTTCAATAAAACTCAAGAGCTGAAGTTTTTAATAAATTTAAAAATAAACAAGAAAATGATAAATATAAAATCAAAAATTTGATATGCAAGGCAGATTTAAAAGTTTCAGAGACAAAATTCAACTGAAGAAGGATATAACTGAACAATAAAAGCGAACAAATTAAAATTCTTTGATTTTCAATATATAAAAATCAAAAATCATAATCCATGTGACTGCAATTTAAATTTAATTAGAGTGTCTTTATCTTCGTCTCAAGCTTGTTAGACTTCTCTTTTCACTTTTAGATTTTAAAAAAAATCCTATTTAATGCACTGGAAAATGAGTTTTTACAGGATTTTCTGTTTATTACTTTTTAAAATTTCACTTGCAAAATATAAGTATACTTCAGAAATATAGAAATATACATAAACTTCATAATATTTGAATTCCTTTTCAAACTTCAAATTGGCTCCTTGAAAGCACGATTAATGAAGCCCATTCTTATGAAGCTGAATTAATTAAAATTGTTTATAGAGGAAAAACAAAATATTAAGAATAGATTTAGCCGCCTTCTGAGGAAACTAATCTTCAAGGAAATGATTTTGGTATTTTAAACACTACATTTGAAATATTCATCACTACAACCATTGTTTTAAAAAAGAGTGAAAGCATGTTTAGATATTTTGAACACCACTAACTGGCATTCTGATGTTCATACGTCTACTGATTTACACTTACATCAAAGTTTTTTTAGCTTGATATTCAAGATTTCTTATAAAGACTTTAGAAAAGGAAAGTAACTGACAGTTGTATACCAATTAAATTGAACAAGATCAAATTATTAGCCATCAGTGATACTTGCTTTAAAAAAATAGCTGTATAACTCATTACAAAATATCAAAATAAAGATCAAAATCTTATTTTTTCAAAATTGAAGGTTTTTGCTAATAAAATGGTAATTTTAAAATACTTTCATTGGATCCTGTTAATATAGTAGGTGTTAACATTACGGAAACTTTTCTAAACTTATTTTTCTTGAGAATATAATTAAAAAATTTATACATTAAAAATCCTCCCCAAATGAAAGAATTTACTTGGAAAAAGTATCAACTATTAGAGATTTCCTTCAAATCTCATAATCAGCAATTGTTTATTTCTACTTTTCGTTCTTATATTTATTATAATTTTTATTCTAGAATGTCTAAACAGGTTTTTTAATCAATTAAAATTATTCGTGTTTTTTAAAGTTTAAAAAGTTTGAAGATCTTTCCTAATTTTATGTAAAATAAAAATCAAGAATTTTAAAAAATTCGTTATAAATAAAATAATACAGTTTTAAGAATTTTTATTACATCAAAAATGGAAAGAAACAGTATTTATTTAACATTCTTTTAGAAATATTATTCAAAGTTATTGGGATACTTTATGCAATAATTAAATTAACACAAGCAGATTACTTTATTTCTGCTAACCATTCTGACTATATTTCTAGTAAATTTTCCACGAATATAATGCTCAGCAGACTTTCAACATAATTTATTATTTAAGCCATTGAATCAGAAATCAAATAAGACAATTCAAAATTACGTACTCAAAGTTCTTAGAAAATATTTTTTGTCATTTCACAAAAAAAAAAAAAAAAAAAAAAAAGCCAATCGAGCATTCGAGTAATTTTTTTTCAATATTAAAGTAAAAACTTAAGAATTTTCTTCATTTATGATTAAAGGAATATAAGGATTAAATTAACTCCTCAAGCGACATTGATTATAAATTTAGCTTGAATAAATTACTGTCAGAGTTATTGAACAAAAAAAAAAATGCTTCATTTAAATAGATTAGGTGATCAATTAATTTGTATCACTAAAATATACTTCCTATTTTTTTCATCAACCAAATAGTTTACTTAAATGTAAATAATATTTATATTTATTTACAACATACAAGGCTTTATCGTATTTTATAATTTTCCAGATTATATTTTCATTTAGCTTTCACTTTTTATTTAGAAATTCAGATATCGATATCGAATTATTTCGAATTCATATAATTACTGTCTTTGCAAGAAAATACATCATAACTAAGTACCGTGCATTAATATTATCAATGTAAAACACTTTCTTAAAATGTAAGTATTTTAATTTCTTCCGAAAGCAAGCATAATTTTTCCTATAAAGATGAAGCATCAAGACGAAGAGGAAAGTAAGTCAATACAGTTAAATTTCAGCAACGTAATAAAATTTTGAATCTGAAATTTGTCATTCGGGAATAATATTTTCTACACCATATAAATTCCGGCCGCGGTAGCCTGGTGGTAAGATCTCGACCAGGGAATCGAAGGATTGCAGGTTCAAGACCGGATTTCACCGAAGAACAGCAGTGTAAATGAGTCTGATGCAAAGTTAAGTCAAATCCAAGCACGTTAAGCCAAACGTCCTCCCGCTGGTGTGGTGGGGAAGTTTAGAAAGGGGGTACCAGCTTATGCGTCGTCCTCGTCATCTGACTGCGGTTGTAAATTACGAGGTCCGTCCCACAATGACCCTAGTGTTGTTCAAAACGGGACGTTAATAAAATTAAACTAAACTAAAACTGGCACTGGCCGCTCTATTTTAAATTTAACTAATATTTCCGTATTGACTAACTAAATAGTAGAACGTTCCATGTAAAAATGAAATCCATTATATGTTTTGGGGTAATAAGCATCCGCGCACATGCGTGCGCACCCCCCCCACACACACATATATACACTCATAAGATGGGGAAAATACTTTATTAATTTCGTAATTGAATAATGCTACAAATCTTGAAGGAAATAAGGAAAAAATTGATCTTAACAAATAAATACTATTATAGTAAAGCTTAAAAGAAATAGCAAATTGATTCATTTCTTGAATATGTGATACTCGTGCTAATATTCTTCCGATAATATAGAATTATCATCATCGATACCCAATTTTGCACCTACTCCACTTCATCTACAACGTGAACATATCGTTATTTGATCGATTTACTCATATTATTTACAATAAATTAAAACGCGTATATGAAAAGTGATTTCGTTAATTATTTCTTTTGTCTAAATGGCCTGGGATTTGAGCATATTGCAGAACTAAAGACTATAAACTGCTGACTTTGAAATAATTAAACATATTCTGAGGATGAAATAAAATTTGATACATTTTTTTTAAATAACGAATAATAAATAGACTTTGAATGCTGCATATATATATTTAACAAACGGCTTTTTAATTAAATAATTTTAAACAAATATATTTTTAAGCAAATATTTTTTTACGAATATCTTTTTAATTAAGAAAAATGTGTGTAAAATTATTTCAAACGCATTTTGTATGTTGTTTTCTAGCATTTGTGAATGTTGAAGATAATATATATTTTTTTTATATGGCTGCAAGCATCTTTCCCCTAAACGAGTAGTCACGTTTCGCAGGGGTGATAGAAAATATGAATTGAACGTCGATCGAAATTTCAGTTCAATTTTATGACGGCCAGTTCCAAACCATGATATATACTGACCTGCTTTAAAGTTGATTATTTTTAATAAAAAAGGAATATGAAATAAATACAAACTGTTTATAATTATCTGCTATATTAGTTATGACAACTTCATAATTAGAAGAAAACTAAAATAGTTTTTTTTTTTAGAAAAGTTAAAGGACAGAAGTACATTACATTTGAAAATAGCCCACATCTATTTAAAAAATGCTTATGTAACAGATGTTAAGAGGCAAAAATTATGAAACACAATCTTTGATCATATATTTTTTAATATTTTGTCAAGAAACATAATACTAAACTGACTTTTAAGAAATATTGTTCGTTTCGAAAAATAATAACGATGATAATATTTATTTAAAATCAAAAACAGAAAACGTTATGCATATTTGCTTTTTATTTAAGGAAACGCATTGATTAAACAAAGTAGTTGCCTATTTGTCTTTATGCATTTCAATATGCATATCATGATAAAAATATTTTTGAGAAACTTAATAATATTTCGAATTGAGCAATTCCCAAATTTGAACCTCAAACGGATTATGAGGACGATACCAGAGCTGATATTCCAGTAAATTTCTGAACCTACTCATTTAACTCATATCTATATAAATATCGAAGTCCGCATATGAGATCTTAACACTAGGTCGTCACGTCATTTTTCTGTGTGATGAAATCGTATAGAAGTGCATAAAATTCTAACATTGTTCCTTACTATTTTAATTAAAATCATTAATCAAGTTTAAGTCTATAATTATCCCTACTTTTCATGTCTAGTTAATAGATTTGGGAAAATAAACTACAATACTGTCAACAGCCGTGTGGACAGATATTTTAGAACAGAAAACTATTAGTTTCCTATTGCGTTTTTCCAAGTGTTAAGCGAAGTAAATAACTGCTACCTTGTATGAACAAAGTTTAAAGACTGACTTCTCTCTTTATTATAAACATCAGATCAATGCAATAAAATCACTTAAATATGAAAACTAATTGTTCCATTGGTAAATATTCCTGACAATATTTTTATAGGCTTACTTTTCTTTAAAAAAATTAAAGTTCTTTCCTATTCTATAAGAATATTAAGTTTATTTTGTTTTTACATAAAGGTAAATGAGAAAAAAAGTCTGAACAAATTTGTATAAGCGAGTTATTAAATTTTGATGCTTTAAAAATATGCAAAGTATTCTTGCAGTTTTAATAAAAACAAACTTATCCACCTCTTTAGGAAAATTCAAGTGCCATTTGTCTTCTTAAGTGGTAGCAGAAATTTCCTAAGTATCGTCATGAAAAATTAGATAATTGCATCCAAAGTTTTCTTATAAATTTCATAAACATTGATTCTAGAATGTACACTCTCCAAATTTTTTGTTATTTCCAGCAATATTTACGAGTCTAATTCATCCCTGATTTAAAATCAATGTATTATTTTTTTTTGTCAGACGTACTGAAAGTTTTCTCCAATAAAATTCTAAAAAATTAATTTATAGTTTGTTTAAATTCAGCAGTAAACCAATATAATTATGAAAATTACTATATTTACTAATTCTTAAAAACCGGATTCCTTCTGTGTGAAGTTCAACAAAAATTATTTTGACGGAATAAAGTCTTTATAAGCAAAATTAATATATATTTTTTACAGGAAATTAATAATGCATCTCATGATGAATTTAAACATATTCATAATGTAGCAGGCTCATTTATTTTATTTAAGTTCTTCAACCAATCTGCTTGAAAAATATTCGTATAATAGAGTTATAAGATTTTTAACTTCAATGACTTTTTTATTTGCTATTAATATAAAAATGCATTTTAATGGCTTTAAAAACGGGGAAGGAGTTTTTTCGCTTCTTAAATTGCAATTGTTGCTAATTAAATTACTATTGATTTTCAAAACCTCATGTATTTAAAAGGTGATTATAAAAACATTATATCGCAAAATATGAGATGCCTATTAGTTACCTTATAAGCCTGAAATAGTTATCTTATAGTTCACTGAAACGGCATGAAATCCATGTTGCTAGGTATTTTAATTAATCCTATGGAAAAAAAATTATCAAGCTCTGACAGTTACGTGTACAGTGACGGATTTTCAAAAGTTTCAAAAGACAACACCTATTGTTTAGAGGATTATGTTCTCTTCTGTGATAGACCGTAAATATCATTGTAACGATATTTTCAGCACGAAATTCACTGAAATAAGCATACTAAGAAAAACTACTGTGATGCTCATCAGGGCCTTATTTTCTTCTCCAATGGCTTTGAATATTGAACTATATTAAAAATACCGAGAAATACCAAATTTCGTTTATATTATTATTGCATAATACAGAAAATAATGTATAATATATAATAATATTTAAAAAATTATTTTTTGAAAGCTTTAAAACAGAAAATTTTGAAACAAAAATAGAAGTTATAACATAATAATTCACCTAATTTCAATTTTTTTAAAAATGTAAACTGGAATAATTTTTATTGAAAGTCGAATATTATATAATATTGTACAATTTTGAGAAAACAATACTGAAAATCTTCATTGAACAAAACTGTGATAATTGTATAGTAAATTCTACATTTAATAATGTTAAAAATACTGTAAAACGCTGACCAATGTTGTGATGATATCACCACAATTTTGATATTTTGATTTTTTGTACCAATTTTTTAAAAACTATTATATCTTTAATAAAGTAACTTTATCACTAGCAATTTAGTTAGTTATTAATTAATTGCTATTATTTCCCTATAATTGCAATAAATTTATTTAGTTAATAACAAATAAAAACAAATTGAAGCCCAATAGTGGAAGAAAAGGAAATAAAAAATTAAAAGAAATTATATGAGTGTTAAAAATTTACTTAAAAAAATTCTTTATCAAAATTTAATTATAAATAAAGCCTGCCAAAATCATTGTTTTCTATTAAAGCCATTGTCAGCATTCTTTGTTTGACAGAGAAGTGCATTTGATGTTTTTTATTGATTCTTTTTCTTTCTTTTCGTGAATTAAAAGCCGGTATATAATTTCTGAAAAATAAAATAAGAATATTGCTTCACATATTCAACCCTTTGAGAGCCTCTTCATTTTGAAATCTAGTTCTTTAAAACTTCAAAATTGCCGAAAGGAAAGACGAATGATTATTAGCTTTTCCTTCCCCCTACTTGCAATTAAATGTTCATTTGCCCCTTGGGGGTTCTTGTATAGCATTGTATCGAACATCGAAATCTTTGTTGACTGAAAAAAGGTCATGAACAAATTATGATAGCTCTTTATAATTTCACGAGAAAATTCATTTCCCACCAAAATGCTGATAACTTGTAGTTTACCAAAAAAAAGACAAATTCGATGCAAAAACATAATTTTGAATTTTACTGAACATGGGCATGCCATTTTAAAATTAACGTTGTGTCATAAACATTAAACGTTTAAGGTATTTTTTTACTTCAAACTTATTAATCTAGATAATTCACTTTAAACAGTTAATGGGGACGCGGTGGCATGGTGGCAGGTCTCAGCTTTGGAACCGAAAGGTTTCAGGTTCGAGACTCGATTCTACCGAAGAACCGTTGCGTGAGGGAGTCGCTTGCACTTTAAATCTATCAGGCCAAACGTCCTCCCTCTGGTGTGGTGTGGTGTGGAGAGAGGGGAGATAGTTCAGGTGTCGTCCTCATCATCTGACCGTGGTTCAGAACGACGAGGTCCATCCCAAAATAGTCCTCGTGCTGCTTTAAAACTGGATGTTAATATAACTGAACTTAACTAAAAAATAAACAGTTAATCAAACTTATTAAAATTGAAGAGAACTTTTTTAACCATAAAGTAATTCCTTTCCAGATTAGTTACTTGGTTTTATTTATTAACATCTTAAACAAGAAAAATTCTATAGAACTGAAAATTTATTAATATATATGTAAGAACATAAAAAATTAAAGTTATTTCCATAATAAATATCTGAATTTCCTGAAAATTTCAGAATTCAAAATAACGCATTAGCACAAGACGCAATACAGGATAGTATTTACTTGAAATTATATTATTTTTCTAGTTTACATTTACTATGTTGTAAACGAGACTGTATCAAATATTTTACATGCAATCTATACTGATAATGCTACTATTTTTCATGCATCAAATAAGGAACTGATCCTGTTATGGCAAGCTTTGTCATCAGCTAAGATTCAGTAATATTACGACTAAAATGGCATAACTTAAAAATAGCTCCATGAGCGGCTTGGTGAGGAGGGGGCGAGAACGTCTGATAAGAATTATAAACAATGTCTACGAAAGGTATTCGGGCGAGCACATTTAGACGAAGAAAGTCTGACAACTGTCCTTGTTGGAATAGAAACAGTTCTGAACAGTCGACCGTAAATCTATGAAGTGGGAAAAGACGACAGTTTCACAGCTTAAACACTAATCATTTCTTGACTGGACGAAAACTAACTGCTATTCCATCCTGCCCAGATAATGACACAAGGCTTAATAGAATCTACAAGCTGCCACAGGACTTACTGGACTGTTTTTTGAAAAAAATGGCCAAAGAAATATATACTTCCACTGCGATCTTTTCATCAATTTCGTAACCATTACAATCTCGTCAAATCCGAGTTGGCGATATCATTCTCCTGCAAGGAGTCCGACCACGGCACGAGTGGAAGAAAGCCAGGGTGATGGATCTACACGTGATTGGAAGATAAGATCCTGCGAATTGAGGATTAATGGTCGAAAGGTAACCCGCCCGGTATGTTTTGAGAAGAATAAAATAATGTGATTTGACATTTTCAGTCTAATTTGATACTGACAAATATGCATACTGTTGACAGATATTGCAAATATTACAACAAAAATAACAAAATCAAAATCCAACATTTCCCTTTTAAATACACTTCACAAGCCCACAATTGTTATCAAACACAAAATATAAATGCTATGGAAATGTCTAGAATGTTAATGAATATAACAATCGAATGGGATATGTCAATGAATATATCAATTGACCCATATATTTTATAAAAAGTAAAATTCGAATCGTGCATTTCACTGAATATGACAATCGAGCCGAGTATTCCAATGAATATAACTATTGAATCGTGTACCCAGGCTTTAAAGAGAAGTTTCAATTGCATTTTGTAATAAAATTATGGTTCCTCATTTCCACAGTACAATGAAAACAAGTGATCTGCAAGATTTTTTAAAATAATGAATAATCAAATCTTTCTATTTATAATTAAGACTGTCTCAATCATTGATAAGCAAAAGATTTATTTCTGAAAAATAGTTTACATTATTCCATATATATTTTTTAAAATGCCGAATTTTATATTGATGTGCAAGAATTGAATATTTTGTATTTATATTTATTGAATAAAAGTTTAAGATATTTTTGGAAATAAAATCCATCATGTGATGAACTTAGATTCTTATACAAATGAAATCTGAAAGGTTTGTTAAAACGACTGAATATTAAGCATAAATTTTACTTTTATGTATATTTTTCAAAGTCAATAGTTTTTTCTATGCGTATATTTAAAAGCAGTAAGTTAAGGGAAGGTGAAAGAAATGAATAAATTTTTAGTGATTCTATCTATAAACCTATGTGTAATTGTGATATATACTATGTTTATCCATCACTTAGTATTTCAAACCATACAATAGTATCTATATTTATCACTGAAAACGATTTCGAAGTCTTTTTTATTGCGTCAATAACAGACAAATGCAAAGACATACGAACTTGATTAAAAGTGTAAAAAAATATAATTAATATTGATTCCAGAACAAAGAAAATAACGTTATTATAATTTTTTAAACATCAAACTCAGCAATTTTTATACAACAGGAAGGGATTATCAAAAATAAGAGAAAAATGCGAGATATTAAGAAAAAAAACTGTTTGGGATATTTAATGCTATTCTAAAAGATGTTAACAAATAATTTCATTTTGCTTACACTAAAAAATTGTTTCCGCATAGTTTTAACATGCTTTACTTCTCGGTTTTTATTTATTCTGTTCTATTAAAGTATCTCTTTATAACATCAAAAAAATATTCATTTTAACTGTAACCAATTGGAATAATTATTTCACATTATAATGCAAAAAAATTAGTTTTCTAAAGGTATTTCTGAGAATACTAAAGCATTCTTTAATGAAATAAAAGGTTTCTGAATGATATTTTGCTTCCAGCTACAACAATAATAGCCAGTGCATTAAATAATTATCATCTTAATCACTAATGAATATATGAGGTATGATCGGGGATTGATTACACAGAGAAATATACATTTCTTACGAATAAACGTCAAAAGTAATGAAGCTTAATTAGTTGATACACATGAAATAGAAATAAAAAGGGTGAATATCTATGAGGTTTCTGAAATTCATTATCTTGTTAATGATTAAGACATTTATTATGTTCATATTTTATATGCGTTTCTTAGTAAAATAAAAAATAGAGATAATGTAATAAATTTTTGAAAAAATTCTTGATAGGATTATCAGGATCTGCCGAAGAATGTTAATTACTTCTTCGTATATGAAATACAAAGGACTTATTGTAATTGTTAAAAAATTTGTAATTGTATTGTAATTGTTAAAGATTTTGACGAATCTCCACGTTTCAGATTCACAAAAATACATTTTTAGAATTACGTTATTCTGTCAGATTACTTGTCTGTAAAAATATCTCATACTTGTATAGATAATTTCTACAAACTTTGTCGACTGCTATCCAAATTTCAACGAAATCTACTCTGAGGCAGTCTGTCTACCTTGATGTTCAAGTAAAAATGAACTTGATAACGTCAAAATATAAAAAGTTTGATAAACACAATTTAGTACATATGTTTAATATCTAAATATAGGTTTAACAGCGAAATATTAGCAATATTCCTTGGAGAAACAGAAGAATTTGAAGAATAATTTCTTAAGATTTAAGTATCGACTTTATGATGAATTCTTTCAAACAAGTTTTTAATTTTTTTAAACATGTGTTGTTCAGACCATGATTGATTTATTTAAACTAGAGATTGAGTTCTCTCTTAGATTTTTAATTATGTGGCAAATAGTTGCGTTAATTTTACTCGAAGTTCAAAACAAGAAAAATAAATATGATTTTTAAAATTCTTTGACTGAATTGTTTTAAGTTTTCAAATAAAATAAATTTTTTTGAACTATTATATGCCACATGTATAAAATTTTTCTTTCTCTTGATAAAATGAATCGGTCAATATGCACGCTTTTTCATCAACAGAAATTACTCGAATTACTAGGCATTTCCCTGAATAAAAATAAATAAAGCAATTTATCTGCCACTACATCTCTTCACACTAATGTAACCAACCAATTATCATTGAGCCCAAAAAACATAAATTGATTATAAAATTCCCCTTAAACACTCATAGAAATGATAAATACAGTTAAATACGTTATGAAAGGTTCCGATATAAAATTATAAAATAACTTTTTAGGAATATAAAATTCTATCATTCCATTTTCAGGTTAGATCCATTACCATTATTGTTGGATGAAGATGTTCCAAAAATATCAATAATATCCAACGAATGTATCACGGTGATCTGAAAAATGTGACAATTATATTTAAGCATTAATACACTGGGAAGTATTTCGATATACTATTGTGAAATAAAAAGGATTATATTATCTATACTTTTAATAAAGCTCAATGTGTGTGTGTGTGTGTGTGTGTGTGTGTGTTGGTGCTCTACAGGCCAAACCGTTGGACCTACAGCTACCAAATTTGATACATGTATACCTTGGAAGTCCGGAATGTGCACCTTGGAGCCCTTTTTTCGAATTTTTAATTCGAATTTGAATTAATTAAAATGTAAGCAAATTTCGACGTTTTTCCGCTATAACATCCAAAAATGTTATTGCACAACCATGATTTTTATATCAATTTAAAGATAAAAAAATTGGCTTTCTAACGGTATCAGTTTTTTAAATTTATAACGTACGCTTCTATTTGTAACGAATTTTTAAAGAAATATTTTAACCATGTTTTTAGCACGTGACTGGATAATATAAAAGAATGCCGGAAGTTCGATAAAAAAAAATATCATCGCAAAATAAATCTAAAGAAATGCAACTTTTAGCACGTCACTGGATAAAATAAAAGAAATATAAAATGTGATATTTTCTAAAAAAATAAATGAAAATCAAAGGATTCTATGACCGTTTGCAATATCTAAATAATTAATTCAATAAATCTTCTTTACGTAAACCTGATGGAATTAGACAGGATATGCATTGAAATCCCGACTTAATGGCATATTTCTATTATCGTTTACAATATCTGTATCATTATTCAATTTTTTTTTTTCATTAGAAAATGTGATAGTTTCTAAAAAAATAAATTCAAAGCTAAGGCTCCTATAAAATCTGCAAGAGCACGTAAAAGGGAAAAAATAAGGTTTTATCACCGTGTTGCCATCATTTTGACGGAAGTTCAAATTAAAAAAAAAACTATCATCGCAAATTAAATCTGAAGAAATGCAACTTTTAGCATGTGACTGGATAAAATAAAATAAATATAAAATGTGATATTTTCTTTAAAGAATGCAAGGCAAAGGATTCTATGATCGTTTGCAATATTTAAATCATTAATTGAATAAATTATCTTTATTTGTACAGGAATGAATTTATACAGGATATGCATTCAAATTCCTTTCCAATGGCCAATTTGTAAAATATTATTAATAGGCATATATATTGTTTAATACTATTAATTTGATCTAAATGAAGTAAATAATTAAATTTTATGAAGTTTGAGTCAAACAATGCATTTATGAATAATGTTTTAGATTTCTTCATACTTTGCTCTGTGAGCCATATTTTACAAAATATTTTTATTAATATTTTAAATAAAAGTTGCTCCATCAATTAATCTTCTAAATCAATCATTAAAACTGACTGATTTATAAAATTAAAGAATATTATTAGGAAAACGCGTTCTTTTAGAACTTTCAGTCCATCATCTTAAAGAAAATATTAATTTCAGGCCAATCAATGCCCGGAGTTACTTCAAGGCTAATGAATATGTGATTTAGTTGAAAATTTTAGAACGCATTACCTATGGCGAACCAGATGGTCGCCAAAGACGGCTAGTTTAAAATAAATCTCTCTTATGGTCCAAAACATGGTTCCATGTGAATTCGAATAATAATATTCTATTTAAATAAAATTTAATATAATTACAAAAGTTAGAATAATATTAGATTGTAAATTAACTTTTCCAATGATTGCGGGCGCTGAAGCTTTCTGTGATAAAATTATATCCTCATGATAGGATGAATTGTGTAATCAAATTAAGACATGACCACGTTTCGAAATGTTTCATCTCAATTCCTTTGACTTGTACAATACGTATAACGTGACAATTTTTTTAAATTTTATATTTGAGTAAAACGGTCTGTGTATTACAATTAGAAGGAATGAATGTGCTTTTAATACTTAGCTAAAGCGTATCAGAGCCTTTATATTTAAAATTACTTTATTATATATGATATACTATTTTGGTCTGAAATTATTTTTACAAGACACCTTTCCTACACATCATGTATACATTTTCCTAAATCCATGCGACAAAGTTCTATTTCTGAAGTCAAATTTTAAAATTCTTCAAAACATCCCATGCATATTTTGAAATAAAACATTTCGGAACCTTTCCATCATAAATTTTTATAGTGAAATAACCACTAGAAGCTTCCTACATGAATTCGTCTTTCCAAAATATTTTAGAAGTTGTTTATTCATTAATCACCAACAGTAACATTTCTTAAAAGGGTACAGTAGTTTATAAAATAGCTACTTGCGTTACAGTGTACATTAGCTAATTAAATCTAAATATTATATAATTTATTTCCTTCATTTTTCCATGTTCGCATATTTGCATATTTATTTTACGTCTAATTTGTTTTTAATTCTTGGCAAAAGATATATTATTGAGCATTGTAGTATTTGGTAACAAAGAAAATTATAATAACTTGTTGTTAATATGAAAGGTACAAAAAAAAGGATATTGCAGCCTTTAATGCTCTGTAAGGTTTTTGTTGCTGTCTATAAATAAATTATATCTCATTTGTATTCTTATCTATGGATTTTAATTTCGATAAAGCAAAAAATCAATTTAAATGTAGATGTAAGACAATTGTATATAATATGAACAATTTTAGAGTAAGCATGCATCTTTGCTCACTTAATATATTAATATTGAACATTGTTTAAATATTAGTCAAGATATTAGAATAATGAAATACATTGAACCTTAAAAAATGATGTTTTTTTATTTGGCTTAAGGTAAAATATACCTAATCGATGATATATCATGAAAAACTCTAGTATTTGAGATTATAAAATTTGCAACAAAATAAATAATATATTAAATAATGTAGAATAAAGAAAGATCTTTATACAGAGGTAAATATATCATTTTTGCAGTAAAAATAAAAAAAATATGCTTTTTTTTATTCTGAATCCTAATGATTTCTCACAATAGTGAGGTAATTATTTACTTAATCTGAATAATCCTATTGCGGGCCTAATACTTGAGAAAATATAACGAAATAAAAATGTCACATCATTTATACATTTTCTGATTTCCTTGAAACGAATGACACTGTGGAAGATGGACGTATTCTGATTGGGTACGTAGAATTCTTTAAAAAGTAGTGTTGTGAGAATTATTTCCTTAAACATACATCTTAATCAAACTAGAATTTTCTTTGCTAGTCACTCTAAATTAACAGAATATCACAGCATCTAGAGAGAATTTTCAAAGTTACTATCATCAAAGCATTTTGAGTTAAAATACCATTTCTGGAAAATTGCCTCAGCTATCATAAAATATGTTTCTTGCATGATTAAAACTTAAATGAGCGTGAGTGATTGACCAAAGCTTTCTCGTATACCCTCTAATAAAGGTGTTAATATTCGGTCCGTGATTAAAATTGAGAATTTTTGGAAAAAATTGTGAATGTCTAGCATGACATTGGCAAACAATAGCAGCGAAATATTAACAGCTGGGAGGAATTTAGAATTTTTTCTGAATCTATAATGTCATCTGTCACGTTGTCTCTCATTCTTGTTTAGCTCCATACATTTACCAATAAGCATCTAAGAACGAATTCGTGATTTAAACGCGTTTTTCCAACTGATTGGATTCAATATTTAACACAAAATAGCACTTGTAGTCACTAAATCACAAACCAAATTTCTCATATATAAGAGACTGCGTTTTTGAATTATAGCATTTACGTGCTTGTAAAATTGAAAACCGAAAGAAAGTGGACGAAGTAAATAATTATGATTCCAAATTATATAAATACATTCACTTTAGATGTTAAATATGTGTACCAAATTTTATCCCTCTAACTCTTTCGCTTGGTATCATGTTAACTAATATTTGGACAGTCGGATAGATTTCTCGTGAAGGGATTCAACTGAAAATTAAACATATATCTAGAAATTAGAGATGGGCTTTTACACTAAATTTAATTTAGTGTAAAGACCATTTCAAACTTCATAAGTGTAGCTAAAAGCGCTTTTGAATAATCTCAGGCATAGAACGGCAGACAAAAAGAAATAATATCAAACATGTTTTTTTTCAAACTCGGTGCGATTTAAAACTTAGAGATTTGTAAAAATCTCGTGTTTGAATTTTTAATGATTAATGGAGGTTATTTATTATTCGTTTTTAAGAAAGCGAAAAAAGAAATATCTATACAAGTAATTTAATGCATATATATAAGAAGATGCGTCATTATCTTCTACTGTTTTGTATGCCTTCTTTTATTAGAATTCATATAATTACTTAAAGCACAAACATATTGATCACATAATAAACTACCTATTGAAATTTAATTATGAGCAGTAGTCAATTTTGCGAATTCATAATGTATTAAGTCTTGATGAAATTGCAGCGAAATGAACTATTAAGTTACTAGATTAATTCATTCTTTTCATCAAACAGTTTTCTTTAATTAATTTTAGAGAAGCATTTAAACAAATATTTTCCAAAAGAAGCCGTTCTAAATTACTTGCTTTCTGTCGAGGGGATTAAATAAATCCAAACTTGGGGGAAAATGAATTAATTTATCGTATAGTGGTATCAGGTAATTTAATGTTTCTTTTATCGCAGCTTAATTGCTTTGCATTTTTCTAATCATTTTAATTACAGCATTGTTATTTTGATCTGGAAGTAACTTCAAACTTCTCTCCTTTAAAATTATGAAGCCATAGACTATTCAATAGTTAAATATATAATGATGTTATCGTATTGGAATAAAGATGCTTTTTTATGAAAAGTAAGTAAAGTAGTCTTAAAATAAAATCAATAAAGGATGATTAAAACAAAATAAACAGCCGATATTAAAGATGCTTTAGATAGTTGTGTTTTGAAAATATTATTCTAAAGAATTACAGAAAGGCAACTTCAGATTGCTCGTAATTTCATGTTTTAAGTGTTTAAAAATATTATTTATACGTATGAGAACATTAGTTAATGAAGGACATATGATAAAGTCAGTTGACATTATCATAGTTAATGAAGATATTTAGTTTTCTGAATTCTTATAAATTCATTAACTGGTTGATATTCCTTTTGAATGATGCTCTGAAGAAATACCAGTATCCCATAAAATATAACACATTTAAAACAAAAAAGTAGTCCTATACTTCATCATAAAACAAAAGTTACACTTTCAAAGCAAATAAAAAAATAACAGGTGTGAAATTAATTTAAAGTTATTCAAATCACTTTAATTTTGGAAAAAAAATCATTATTTACATAAATTTTATTGATTTTAATATTAAGGATTATTTTCGTAGAAATTAACCACATTAAAACTTGAATTTAATGTATAAAGAATTTTCAATGAAGTTAAAAATTATGTTGATTTCTAGAAACTGAAGTACATCAGGAAATTGCGATTGCACCTCCAGCCTTAATGAAAATTTTTGACAACTTATACAAAAGATAAATGCGAATCATCTGACTTTTATATACAAATTAGGAAACTAATAGTGTCTAACATTATTTGAAAAGGGATTGAAAAAATTATTTGAAAAGGTTGCTATTTATGGAACTAGAAACTGAGTATTGAAATTTTAAAACATTCATTTTTAGATATGAGTGGACCACATCATTTGTCTGAAGAAAAAAGGACTTACAATTGCCCAAATAGAAGGGACCAGGTTCAATTTAAGTTGCAAAATTATTGAAACTCTTCAAGAATTCATTTGAATACATTTTTAAGAATCAAATTTATTTGTAAATGGTATGTCAGGAAGTTCTAGAACTAGAAATGCACCCAATGACAATTGTTTACAGTTAGGAGCAAATATATTTTAAACCATTACAACACACATCCCTCAAATATCATTTTAAGGCAGAAATTGGAAAGCTAATATCCAGATGAATCATATATAAAAAAATTCCTTGAAGGGAAATTGCATACCAGATGCCTGGCACCATACTACCTAAAAGTTTCATTATGTAAACAGAAACGGGAATTGTAACATAAATTAATGAATATCTGTATTCCTGCTCAATTATCCCATATTTTATTTAGAATTTCTCTTAAAATAAATGGCAGTGTTCGAAATCTCTATCATCTCAGATATATCCATGAGAGATAAAGACTCAGCCTGCCCTGTGTATATGAGTGAACGACGCAAAAATAGGTTGAAGAAGACTTTTATCCTAATCTGAACCTTGTTAAACAATTCTCGGAAGATCTAGAAAAACTTATTGACCGCAGTGAACCCCCTCCATTTGCAACGCTTCGTGGTCTTCTGACTGTTACCAATAGGGTTAATAAACAGTACATTTTGAGCTTAGGACATGGTTTTATAATTGTAAGAGCATGGTGTCTTTATAATTGTAAGAAGTGAGTCGGATGCTGAACTTTATACTTTATATAGGCTTTTATTTTGCACGCTTTAAAAAACATTAATAAACTATTATTTATCTTTTTCTTATGGTCTGGAAAATAATGTTCTATTAGTATTTTAGCCAAATTCGAACTAATTATTAAATTTTTAATTTTCCTGATATTCCTTAAATTTAACTGGAATATCAAGAAAATTATTATATTTAAACCTAAAAGAGCATTATCATCCTCATATATGAAATGAATCAAGTAAGAATCATGTATTGATTATTTTCAGACTAGCTTCACTTTCTGTAAAATGTGAATTTCCATTTCCTGAACTTTACAAAATTTTCCCATTATTTGAAATACAACTTTTTCTTCACTACATTTTTGAGAAGATCGATGAGATTTCAGTCCTGAGAATATACTTCTCAGTTCGTCTGATGCTACTTTCTCAGATAAAATGTTCTATACAGTTCTAGTGCGATGTTCGATTCGATTCGTTCTATAAAAAAACAAAAGGAAAATATCAATGTTTTAATGTTATTAATATGAATCAAGGTATTCTTATACCGTTTATAAGTCTAGATTATAATAGTATACTAGTTACTTTACCCGCTCTTTGATTTATTTTTTACATATGTGGAGGAAAAACGCAAAAATAAATAAATAAAAAACATACACCTACTTTTACATCGTAAAGTTTTTATATTTAACAACATAAGAACATTTCAGATCCTTAGTCACAGTTAATTCCTAATGTAAATTTTTTGGATAAATGATATTTTTAATCTCAAATTTGGAGCATATATGTAAAGGCTACTTGGAGTTAATAACCTATAATAAGCCATTGGTGAAACATTGAATTTTTTCAAAAATTTTAATAATATCAAGATTGTGACAACTAAAAGCATTTAGTCTCACTTAATTGTCCAATACTTAATATTTGATACAATAACTAAAATGGATTTAATATAATCTAATAAAGAACAGAATTCTATAATTACAAATATCAGATAAATAAATAAATGATTATAAACCCCAAGTAAATAATTTTCACGAAGTAAAATGCAAAGACTATGTAGAACAATAAATACACACACACACACACACTTATATATATGTATATACATATTCATTCATATTTCAGATGCCTTATTATTGAAATTTTATGTAAGGTTTGGTCTTTGGTCTTTATTTCGTCTATTTTAGGAAGACCAAGAGCTTTGTAGTTAGATAAAAAAGGAAAAGGAAATGCATATTGATTCATTTAATAATGCATGGATTTGAAGTTGAGGAAACAAATAAAACAACTGGCAAAAATATGAAGTGGAAGGATTTTAAGAATAAAAACTGAAAAGAACAATAAAAAGAGACATTTGATGTATCAAAGGGATGCCTTTAAAATTTAGAAGTTCCAAAATAAGAGACAAAATTACTTCAAATAGTTTTAAAAAATTCAGCAGTTTTAAAAGCCATTATTTAACGTGCTTCTACTATATTAATATACCATTATTCAATACGATAATTATGTTTTTATGACTAATTATTTAGTGTCATAAGAAATTCATTTAAAAAATTGTCTTTTTTAATTAATATCATAACTACCGAATGTAATATTTTTAATGGTGAATATTTTGCTACTCTTTAATCTTGTAATTAAAAGACCATTTAAGTGGATAGTTTAAAATATATTGCCATTGATGTTTTATATATATATATATATATATATATGAATTACAAGTGATAAGATTATTTAATGGATACTATGCTATCAATCTTAAATGCTTTATTTTCTTATATAATTTAATGAATCTTGCTGCTTCTGCCCTCAAAAATTATAAAGAATATTAAATAATTTTAGATTATCTTTATTTATAATTTGAAAATTAAAATAAATGCGTTTAGAAATATTTGAAACTGTACAAAATTATAAATTATGTAGTCAAATTTTTCCGAATCATAAGGTAAAATTATTTTCAGGCTATCAAAATGTTTTGTTAAGATTCAGTTAAAAATTAGAAATGAAAAGGGGACTTTCACCATTCTTGTCAAAATATAATTATATTTTATGCCTTTATAGAATGCCCTTTATAATTAAGTTATCGATGGGAAATGCAACAAAAAATATAGAAAATTTCATCTTGAATTACATACTTGGAAAAGCTAAGGATTTCACTGACAAATTATTTAAGCATTTTTAAAAATACATTAGAATAAAAGGACTCAAACAAAAATTATTCTTGAAAAAAATCTTATTGAATTGATTTAGATATTTTGATTCAATTACTGCCAAAACATTAAAAAGCCCATCAGAAATGTTTTTGAATTTATAATTTCAATTTTATATGCAAAAATTTTAAAATAAAGGAAATATATCTCTTTGATCGTAAACACACAAAAAAAATTTAAATGAATTGTTAATATTATTGTAAGATATCCAGGGGAATTTTTTGTCCTTTTTAATTGAGGTTAATATTCTTTTAAAATATCTAAGATAATTTTGGCTTTCGTTTTAACTTCATTTTAAAATACAACAACTAAGGCATAATACATGGAAAAATTCTTTTACTTTCAATCGTTTCAAGCATTACGACTATGTATAGAAATCTAATATATTCTTCTATCTAAGGTTATCATTCTATTATCTATTATAACTTTGACTTTCAATATAACTTATTTTAAAAGTATAACAACTGAGACATAATTTACTGAAAAATTCATTTACTTTCAATAGTTTCATTAAGACTCTGCATAAAAATGAAAGTTTAAGAACTGCGATTCTGCTGTGGAGATAATGGAATTTTCTTAAGTTTGTACACAGCTTAATGGTGAACCAGAAATGTTTTTCTTACTTCATGTGTGCAGTTTCAAAAAAGTAGTTCCTCCTTACTCAGTATTGCACTTAGTATAATAATTAAGTGTCTAGTAAAGCCATTTAACTCTTATCTAATGAACCATACAGTCTTCTCACTCGTTAAATTTTATCCTTGAACAAACAGTGCATTTTTGAGACCATTACAAAGTTTTCAAAGTTTGCCTAACTGTTTTGATTTCTCTTTAAAGATATTGATACTTGGTTGGTTAATAACCAGCCAAATATTAAATTATTTGGTTGGTTATTAACATAAAGTGAATTCAGAATTTAAAATCAAATATGTTTGAACTTGTCTTGTTTAAATTATTATCATTTTATAGTAGTGAAATATCTTAAGAACTTAACTTATTTAATGAAAAAAAACACCTTTCAACTCGTCTTTGTTGTTTGCATATCTCTAGATTCTCAACTGCTTAGATACGATGAAATTTTAATTTTTAAATCATCTGTCACATCTTGTAAAAAGAAAACAAGAGTCCAAGATTGTAGAACTTTCTTAGAATTGTAGACATAATATTTTATATATTGAATTTATTTTATATATAAAAAAATTTATTATATTGATTGGATACAAGAAAATCCATTAATATATCATTTTTCAATTCCCATGCTCTGTCGGAAAAACAGTTGAGACATGTATATTTCTTTGTGCATTATATATTTATTTTCCAGAACATTTGAACAAAAAACCTATATTACATTTTTTGTAGCTGAAAAATTGTTTCTGAATTTTTTTTTCAAACTTCACAAATTATCTCATTTAACATATTCATCTCAAAAGTATATCTGAAACTGCTATTTTCTAGAAAACAGAAGATTGCTAAGTTCTACCTCTATTCTCATGATCTTACATTCTTATTCAAATTTCTATGAACTATTGTTTTAAAAAAGACGACAAGCCACGAGTTGTCGCTTTTATAAGTTATTGAGTTTACATTCTTTCATATGTAAAGAAGAATATACATTCAACTCGGTTACAGATTGTGTTCAAAATTTAATATGAGTCTACCTTTTTAATGTTGAAATCTAATACCAAATTTTATTCACCTAGTTCTTTATGCTTCATTTTTATTTATTTTTTTTTTACCTTATATTTGAACAAACTGACAAGCTAACTTCATACAAACATATTTCGTTCAAAATTATTTAGAAATTTACAAATTTGGTGTTCAGACCACAGTCTAAATTTCATCAGTCTAGTTCAAAGCATTTTTGATTCATCGTATTGATAGACGAATATGATCCCGAAAACAGGTTTTTCGGACATCTAAAGTTAGGAGACTTTTCAAAAGAAAAAAATCTGGAATGCGATTATTTTAATGATTTCAGTACTTTCACGTACAAGAAAGTAAAAAAAAAAAATGTTTGAAATAAAAAAGTAATTTTTATATTATATAAATATCAATTCACCTACTACATAGATCTTAAATCTACAAAAATAAAATCATTTTTCAATTTAATTTCGGAGGAAATGGCAAAAAAAAAAAAAAAAAGAAATAATTGTAAAACTATTTATTTAAATATATTCAAAATATGATTCAACTATATTCTCCCCTTGTCATTTCTGTACTATATACAGTTTCATACTTTTTTTGATACGATAAAAGTCATAATTGTACAACTGACATAACTATCAATAGGAGAATGTATAGTTGTAGAATCCTTACCTTTAAGTATAACATATTTTTCAGTTAATTTACCATATTTTCGTTATTTTTTATCTATTTGCAAAGAATAATAATTAAAGCTTTCGACTGCGTTAAAAACCCATTTTTGACAAAAAATCACATCTTTTAAATGATTTCTTTCAAAGCTTGAATAATCACATTTTTAAAAATATTTTTTATTTTACATTTACAATAAAAATAAGTGAAATAAACTTCACTTTATGAGAACTTATCGGCTTAAACTGGAATAGTAAGCAAAACTATAAAAATTCCTTTTTAGCAGCTTTTAAGAATATTTACATTTATTATTGTTGTTTTTAATATATATTCATTTATCATAAGTTAATAAAAGTATTTTGGAAAGTGTTCATCCTGAATTTCTTTTTCCTGATGACAGTGTTCCAAATTTCGTTGCATCTGAATCACCGAAATATCATGATTTCCTACTGATGTTCTAATTTCTAACTATAAATGCATGGAAAGCATAAATAGTATTTAACATGTTAATTGATAAAATCATTTCCATGTTAGTTATCATACATTTTAAATTAAATGATAATAGAAGTATGGAAAAACTATCCTGTCAGCTGCAGAGCTGATCACAGAAAAACTCATTAGAATCAATAGATTTCCTTAAAAATTTGAAAGTTGAACATTTAAAACAACGAATTATGCTGGATAAAAAGAATGAATAACTTTCAAACTTAGGAAGTTCCAGCAATTCTTTATAACTAATTGAAAGTTATAAACATCAATATTACTTCACTTTTCACAGCCTCATCTTTCAGAGATTGTGGTAAATAAATATTCTGTTTTCAACTACGATTAGTAATATGCTATTGAAAATATCACCATGGAATATGGCATGCATTGTGTTTATATTACTGTCTAGAGATTAAAATGTCAGTTAAATGATAAGCTATTGTAAAGATATATACGTTTTAAAATTAGAAGAAAAATTCTAAATTCCATTAAAAAATTATAATTTTACATTATAATTTGTAAGAACTGTGAGTTATTGCTCAACTTTTGGTTCATTCGCTAGACAATACTTCGGTAAATATGCCTGAAATATGTACTAATGCGATCACTTCTTAAATAAATCATGCTGAAAGATCGCAATGAGATTAAAGAAATGACTGATTCTCTGATTATACACAAGTAATAATGGATTATTTTCATGAATAATATATATAATAATAGTTACTTATGTTACTTTTAATGCCTTACAGTTACAAAATTTATTCACTTTTTCATATCTAATTTCCAGATTAGTTGTTGATTTTAGCCGAGGTTTCAATTCGGAAGTAAATATATACATAATTCTTGAAAATAGAAAACAAAATTTTTATTCGTTCAAGTCCAAATTTGTTTAACTACAATGTAAGTTAGGAATAACTCTCCAAACTGAAAAATTTCAAAAATAATTAACTAATTATTTATATGCTAGAAATCGTGAACATGATTTTCAATCGCTGATCAATTACTTGTTATTCATTTTGAAACAAGAGCTTAAGTCGTTTCAAGAATGTACTAAGATATAAGAGGCTGAAAACAATTGTTAAAATTCCATTCGATACGATTTCTTCGCAGGTAAATGTTACTCAACAGAAAATAGATTTTCATGGAATCCTAAAGCTAAACAAGTTGCTTTCGATTGCTTGACATTTTCTTTAAACAGGCATTTACATGTCAATTAATTATTTTGTCATTTGTTTTGTGATCAGCATCGTATTTAAAGCAGGAATTCAAATCCATCAAACATTTCCATGTAAATACATCTGCTTTTGTATAATTCCCTATCGAATTAGAATATGGGGATTAGAATCTTTACTTTTGTCTCAGCTTCCAACTGATAAAAGAGAAAGATTTCCGTTTGTGGAATTTTTTTATGTCACCTTGTTTCGCTGAATTATATAAACTCTTTGCCAGTTTGATTAATGGTATTTGTAAACAAATTCTAACATTCGCATTTTCAGACTATTTTATGTAAAAGTAAATCTGAAACTTTTGAATAAATGATAGATACTTTAAATAGGAAATTCAACCAAAGAAGCTTTTCATTTGTCTTATATTTCTACTTCTTAAATATAACAATTACTTTGTACCAGTTAATACTATTGAAGTTTGATTTTCCAATTGAAATATCTGATCATATCCAGAAAAAAAATATTTTAATTTTTGCATGACCTTTACTCACAGAATGAAAGTTGGAATTTATAAAACACCATATTACTATAGAATAAATGTCATATATTTTATAACCAAGATGCAGTAAATGGCATTTACAAGAATCCTTTTTAGACATATAAACTTTCAAACAAGTTTGAATTTGCAGAATGGAAAATTAAAATATAATTATTTTTGAGCCCTAAGTTCAAGTACTAAACAGCATTAAGTCTTAAATGTCTTTGTTGAATAAGTAACTTAATCTCATAAGACAGAAATGAGCTGTTATCTATTGATTCAAATTTCGTAGCGGTACCATAAATTTATCAGATTTATATTGAGAACTTTTACGAAAACAATATCAAATCCCCTTTTTCATTAAGAAATATCTTTTATACATTATTGGATTTGTATTCTAAAGACAGAGTGATATATTTTAAAGTCTCTGTTTTGAAATCCATTTTCAGAAGAGTAAATTTCACAACATCCCTTATTTTTACGAATGAAAGCGTCTCAGGTTTCTTTTCTTTTTGTTAGGATGATCAACTTTTGAAAATCATATAAGCATGTTCGATAGTTAAATAAATATTGTGAGAACTGAATATCACCTTATTTTTGAAAACTTTGAATCTTATTTATTTTTGTAGAAGCGTATGTTATAAAGAGCAGGCAGAAAAATTTTATCTACACTGGAAAAAAATTCTGCAAAGCATTACTAACTATATTAAATACTATATTTAATACGTTTAATGAAGAAAGGCTTAATAAATTTTTAAGTGCCAATAATAAATCATGTATTACTATATGAATTTAGTTTTTAGCAAACTAATTTTTTGATCTTCATTAAAAATTTATTTTTCGAATATGCATAAAAACACTTGACAACGATTCTCTTAGACAGAATAATAAAAACATAATATACTAAAAAAAAGAATGTGAACTTCTAAAGTTCACAAATGTTTGAAGTTTGGTAATAGAAAGTTCTCATTTACTCATTTATGAAATCAAAAATAATTAGCTGTGGAAAATTTTTCCTTAAGTTTTACTGCTTTTGAAATTTTATTTTTTATTTGTAAGATAAAATATTTCATATACCCTAGAATATTTCATACATCCTTTAACGTCGCCATTTAAGTTCTTAAATCATACGATTATCACAAATATCTTTCGATTATAACTACGATTATCACAACCGTTACGCTTCTGAAAATGGAAAAAGTTTTTAGGATAATGATTTTCTATAGACTTAGTTTGAATTTATCCATTACAACACGTTATATTATGAAAGAAGGCAAATATAACATCTCAAATTCCGAAAGAAATGTTGTCTAGACTGTATAATTTGATATTGATTTTGAAATTCTATCCATTCAGAAACTGTGAAATAACAGATGTTGTACTATTTTTTTGATATAAAAGGATTTTTTATGTTTCTTAAAATGGATTTCGTAGTTGTCTTGGTTTTACATTTTTGAAATTTATTGATTAATCTTTGAATAACTAAATAACTGATTTTTTATAGATTGTTTTATTTAATCTAAAAATAATTTTGCCAGTTATACTGTGCATAAAATCAAAACCAAGATTAACATATATCGAATCAGAATGTATAACAATTCAAAAAGATTTTTCTACTTTGTTAATTTTTTATTCAAATCTAAATCTAATGTATAAAGAGTATTATGATGTTGTTAATTTTACTACAAATTACGTCTTTTTAAGTAATTTATATTTCTATGTTTCAAGAATCCTGACATACTTTAATATTAATCATAGCAAGGAAGAGAAAGACTAATTTCAGCCATGTATTTTCTCTGCCCAATAATCGAGTAATATACTATACAGATTGTTTCATAATAATGCGAATTAATTTTTTCAAAGCAGTATTAATGCAATATTTTACCAGTCTTGGTTAGCTCTACAAACTAGCATCTATTGAAACGGGCATGCATTCTGATGCAATTTAAGCTAAGTATATGATTACATAATGATAAAATAATTTTAGTAATTAGTAACCTGATTTTGTAATAATATGTTCAGTATTTGATTACAAATTATATAAATATGTGCGGTGAATATAGCATCGCTTAACAAAAATGAGTTTACTAATAAACTTATACCTTAAAAGTTCTATTTTTTATTTACAGGATGGAGTTTTCTTCATTAAATTTTAATTTCATTATAAATATTATCAACTTATTTTTCTAAAAAATCTTATTATTTTATCTTTTATAAGTCTTTGTTAAAAGAATATTTTATTCTGAACAACATTGCAAATAATCCTCTGTATGAAAATGTCGCTTTCTAAATTTCTATGCAATTTCTAAGTATTTTAATTACACGAACGAACATTTTAACTAAAAAACATATTAAATTGCACGGATACTGCAAAGCTGCACTATCTTCAAAATATGTCAAGAAATTTAAGAGGAAATCTCGGATGAAATTCTTCCAAACACAATTCAAGTTCGAAAATTCTTTTTTAGAGGAGTCGCAAAACAAAATTATAACTTATTTATAAAAATACCTATGGGATAGGGCCATCGTAGCATGAAGGTATTTTTAACTGTGCTAAGAAAATATTTCTAGAAAATTTTGTCTTCATAAAGAGTACTTAGAAATACTCTTGCAAGTAATTGCGAGATCTATTTCTTTATATATTTTATCCATTTTGAAATTCAACTATAATTTCGCTAAAAGATGGATTCAGTATTTTTACCCTTAAATTAAAGATTTATCTGATATTAAAGAATTATTTCATAATGAAGATTTATTCGATATTTTTAGTAAATTGAATGGACATTTTTTTATAATAAACTATTGTTTACGAGGGTTGTTTTTTTTCAACCTCCGATCGCACATTATGAAGGTCAGGCATGCGGCAGGTGGCGGGTGTGCGCAGTAAGCGACTGCGCATCTCCCCCTCAACATGCTCTGTCACTGGCAATTCCAACATGCCATTTCTTGTTCAGCTGCAGTCACGTAAACATGGCTGTCTCTATTAATTCTCCCGCGAAGTGTGAATAGAGAAGTGTTATTCGTTTTTTGCTGGCAGAAGGGAATAGTGCAGCGGAAATTCATTGAAGAATGAGTCGAGTGTATGTACAACATTATGAGTGATGGTGTTGTTCGTGAATGGTGTCGAAAGGCATGGTATGGTATGACGTCTGGAATTGTTCTGATCCATGACAATGCCCGTCCTCACAGCCCTCGAGTAACAGAACGGCTCCTTGAGCAATTTTGATGGGACATTTTAGAACGCCCACCATATAGTCCCGACCTAGCACCGAGTGACTTTCATCTTTTCTTTAAACTGAAGAAGTTTCTTCGGGGGAAGCGGTTCCAAACTGACGAGGAGCTCAAAGAAGCTGTCACAACTCATTTCGAATCATTGGCGGGAAATTTTATGAAGAGGGTATCGCAAAGCTTGTTGATAGACATGACAAATGTCTTAATCTTCCAAGTGACTATGTAGAGAAGTAACCTTTATTGTGCATTACTTTTGGTAATAAAATAATTTTTTTACATTCACCCGTCTTTTATTTATAGCCCATCGGAGGTTGAAAAAAATAGCCCTCGTATAATATATTTTGTGTATTTTGGTGTTTTAAGTACATTTTGGTTTTCAGTCATTAATCGGAATAAAATAAAACAACTTTTGGTATGAAAATTATCAACAATTCTCAAACATTTAGATGGCTAAATTCATCATCATCGTATTTGTTTCATAAATTTGGTGGAAATAAATAACTGTTGTTTTGTTTTCATTAAAGTTTAGGTTTTATTGTTCATTATAGTTACCGTGGTTTCGAATAAAATATTTTAAGTTCAGTTTTAGATCCTAGAATTTAATTTTTTTGAACGTCAAACATTGACTACTAAATTTGCAACAGTATTCAAATTAAATTTTTATTAATTTTTTCTCCAAAACAATTTTATTTTATAAAATTTGTCAGTTAATTCCTTATGCTTAACTTTTGATACCGGTTTTCATTACCCGTGTTTAATTTATATTTAAAAGAACTACATAACAATTTGTCAGCGTCTTGGCATAGATGTAGTTCTTCGTCTTGATGACAGATATTAGAGTCCCTATTCGGCTATGTATGTTACTCTTCTGTATTCTATCTGTGAGGTGTGTGAAAATGTGCGCCCCTTGTAAAAAGGAGTTGTGCAAGCGAATGTGAAGCTTGAAATAGCTAAATTATGATCTGGAACCTGGTTGGCGCTACTTAAATAACAGGAGACGCTCACCTGATTTAAATCACTGACAGATAATGTCAATGGGCTTGTAAACGGCCATAAGTCACAACAACATAATAATTTTTTTGAAAACATATTGTAATTAGCTCTAATTTTAATCGAATTCTTGAAATAGTATAATTTGAAAATATAAAGAAAATAACAGTTCTAAACTTTTGCTTTACATTTACCGATCTTTTGAAAAATAAACTTCTTGTTAATAATTGATCATCTTTTGTGTAAAAAATTCGTAAGAATAATGTCTTTTCAAATCTGAAAGTAAGTAATTATTTTTCGTATCGAAACTAAGGAAAAATCATTTAAGGGGTTCATGGAATTTAACCGCAAATTAGAGAAATTAAAAGGATTTGTGGTTTATTGGTGTAAGCAATAACGCTTTGAAAGTAAAGAGTCTGTCGAAAATGATCTACTAATCTTGAAATGGAATTTAAAAAATGATAATGATATGCCATAAAATGTCGGGCAGTTGAAACTTTCAAATGCCTTAAGGATATTCGATCTTAGTATTGAATAGATCTGAATATACAGTGAATAATACTGTGATATTTTTAATGGGCAGGGATTGTCAATTTTTCAAAGGCATTCAAAATTATTTTTCAATCTAGCATGTTTTATAAAATAGTGATTGAAATTGGTATATTTCAAATGTATTTTGAAACTAAACTATTACGAATATCACCATGGCCCATTTTTTACATAAAATTGAATCCTTTAAATTACCTTATTTTAATTTTATGATTATAAAATAATTATGGATATATGAAAAATGCTTATAAATGTCTTCAATTATATATTTAAATTTTAGAATTTCGTCAAAAATGAACAAAGTTCCAAACAATTCGAGTGATTTTATTAAAATATCAGCTTCTCTAAAGAAGCAAAGAATAACTTTAGCAATCAATTCAAAGTATAAGTTTGTGAGTAGTTTTCATCTTTCGACATTTAAAATTTTAAGAAAAGAATTTAATTTCACCGAACCATAATAACACTGTCAGTATGAGAGATAAATGCAACTTCTGTTTTAGAACGAGACATGAATAACTAAATATACTATACGAAACAATTCGACGCTCAAAGTGAATTCTCTAGCGCATTTTGAAATTCTGTTAATATATTATAAGGTTTTCTTATTCTTTTTAACTTTCGAAATAGATGAACTTTAACAAAACCATGTCTAAATTTTACTTAAAAACTAAAATTGATCTCTCTCAATGCAGAATTTTTTAAAATAGGTATCTATCATAAAATTAAAAATGCAAAAGAAATTCGATATTTATATAAGCTAAGTGTTTTTACATATTCGTTCTTGATTTCTCAAAAAAATCACTGAATATGAAATATTGAGGTCTTAAAAATTATAATTTGATTAATAAATTTAAATTTAGACATGCATTTTTAAATTCTAAGCTTATTGACATTCAAAAAAGATTCATGAAAGAATTTCCATTATAAATTGCTATCTTATTCACGTTGTCGACATTTTTACTAATCGACTCAAACGGCTGTTTCTTCTAGAGACTTTGTCAAATAAAAATAGCCCACATGTGTGTTATGAAATAACGAGAGTAACTTATAAAATAATTTTATCACAAAATAACTCTAGTATGAATTATTAAATTTATTATTTTAAAAATTCATTTCCTGTGACCTCATTATCTACTATTTATCATAACTTTTCTTGCTGGAATCCTTCTAGTGAGGTTTTGCAAAATGCTAAAGACTCTCCAATAGTATCACATTTTAAGGTGTATTATTTTTTGTTTTTAAACAGTTTTCTAATTTACAATTTTTTAAAATTTCATATCATGGCTCTTGCTTTTAACATTCATTGTTTATTTTAACTAATGTGTTACTATATGCTTTCTTATATTTTATTAAATATACTAAATATTAACAATTACAAAAATGACATTAATGTCTCCATTTTAATTTATTTGTTAAGTGAGTATCTTAATAACTATTTTAAATCATGACTATAGCACATTAAAATGCACTCGTAAATCAGAAATCGAAAATACTACAAAAAAATATAAAAAGTGATTTACGAAATGTTCGATGTACGAGCTCGCTTGTTCGAGTAATTATAATTAATAATCAATACTAAACAGGATTGATAATCAATACTAAAAAGAATATGTTATATAAAGTGTTTGCAAATTAAACATGCATTGTCTTTTTCCTAAAGGCAATTAATTACTTTCGATAAAAATAAAAAATAAAAATTCTAGCCTTTTTATATAAGACTTTAGTTTGTCAAGTGTTCGACAAATAATTATGATTTTATTTCAAATATACTAGCAATAGAAATATTAAATTGTAATTTAGAATCGTTTACAAAATGCTTTTATATTTACTCATAATAAATATGTTGTAGAGAATGTCTATAATAAACCATATATATCTATCATAAATCATATAAATCAAGTCAAATATCTGAAAACTACAGGTTCCGTCGAGGCTGTGTGTGATGTAATTGCCACGATACTCATCATCCGGGTATTACTTGAGAATCTTCTAAAAAGTCTTATTCTCTCCTTCTCTTTGAAACGCGCATGTCCTTGGTGAAACTCGTTGTAAAAATCAGATGTTTAATTTCTTTACTTAAATTGTAAAGAAAATTGTTTTTCAAAAACGTCCCAATAATTGGAGTCAACAATATAAGACACAACCCTGATTGCGACAATATCGTTAATATTTAAGTCAATATATACAATGAAACTCATTTAATATTGCATGATAAAAATATTTTTATTTTGAATGAAAATGATGAGATTGGTACAAAACATTAGCCCTTGCTTACATTTAAAAATTTTACTTCACTGTTTTGTTCAATGAGGTTAATATCAGTAAAAGCATTAGTTTTAGACAAAGCATGCAGATATATTTTATTTGGTAAACATTTTCACTGAAAACAACTTCAATATAATACTTGGGAATATTTTTAGAAATTCACCTTCCTTTCACCACTATTTAAGAAAAACTGACAAACAAATTATTAATGTTATCTATAAATGTCAGATTCAAACAACCTCAAAATTTAGTATCCAATTCTGATTTTTCTATATTGCTTTGTTATTCGACGATGTAAAGCTAAATCATTGCGACTTTTCATCTTCTAAGGCTTGTTATAGTTTCATTTATAATTTCTTGTATGAGCCTTTAACTATAGTTTAGATAATGTCGACAAATAGCGATCATCATGTTTTCAGTATAACCTTTCTTATTAGATTGTTTGTAAGGGCATTTCAGATTAAGGGGAACTGGTAACGCACATTGTAATTATCTGAAAGGATTGTCCCTTCAGTTGTAGTAGTCATCTGAACCAAAGTTGTGCTTCTACTATTATCAGAGAAGAAAAGAAGTCTTATTTCCGTACTTTTCTTTTAAATAATAAGACTGTAGTGGAGTTTTATTCTTGTTGTACTGTCGACATTGACATGTAATCAGTACAATGTTTTGCACATTGAAATATCTGCCTTGCATTTTTTCATAGTTAATGTTCATTAAAAATAAGCATTGCAACTTTATAATCTTCATCTTGATTATACCTATATCTATTTAATAGCTAATATAATTTCTGAATAACCAGAAATCATCAACAACAACAACAACAATAAATATATATATATATATATATATATATATATATATACAAACATTTAAGCAAGAACGGTTGAAAAGAATTGGATGGAATTTAACACAAAGATAGATTATAATCAGAAATAGGCTACTTTTTTTCCGGTTAATTGAGTGGTTAATTTGTTATGAACTAAAAACTAATTTTTGCCAAATCCACCAAAGATTTTGATTCCTTTTGAAACCAAATTCTACCAAAGATAAGTAAGTCTGCAGTTTTTTTTTCCAAAGAGAGTTGAGGTTGGGCTTAGGAGAATTTCAGCCGTTTATTTCAAATGATTCAATTTTTTTTGTGTGTGTCTGATGTATTTAAAATCAAATATTGTTAATGAACAGATTTTCCAGATTCCTTCTGAAGTACTTTTAAATTAAAAGAAAACAGAATAAAGGAAATGTTTTTTTTATCTGCATTGCGTTACCCCCTCTGGCGTAGAAAAGTCAGAAGCTTGCGTTATGCCAACTGGCGCGTGATTGTTGAAAAATGTGTTTTCATTTAAAATAAAAATTGTAAAAATTATGTGTATAATACTGTTGTAGCTATCTCAATATCGATCAATAAATAAAATGGATTTGATTTGCTGTTTTTTTATATTTTGAATATTTAATGTAATGTAAATGAATTGTTTTTAAGTTAGTTGTGTGTTTTTGTTATTATATTATATTTATGCAATATATTTTTCTTACATGCTTATATTTTTAATGTATACTTTTTTAATGCGCGCTCGCTCGCGCGTGCATGTGTGTGTAAATACATATGATACTTTTTTATATACTTTTTGCCTCAATAATCTTTTAACCCTTCGAAAGGCTAATTACTCTGAATATGCCTCCTCATAAATTTATCTCTATCTTTCAAAAGATTACTTCAAAAAAATATCAGTTTCACGCTATAAAGAAAAGTTTCACGCAAAAAAACAAACAACCCAGCACTTTTCACTCCCCCTAATTCTCAGCCAAGGGGTTTATATTAAGCCAGTGGGGAGACTTTTTGTAATCTATCTGGCTATCTTATCTTATCTTATCTTATCGTATCTTAGTGATTGACCACTTCCCTCTCCCTCTTCTCTTCTCTCGGCAACTTTTTTTTTCGTATTAGCAATATGTAGTTTCAAATTAAACGGCGATTCACATCTTGGAAAGGGAAAACATATTTTCCATTAGAGGTCTTAAATTTTTTAACTAAAATTTTTATTTAATTAAATTGACTATCACATATCTGTATTTATTCCGACATTTTTACAAAAGACACTGTGCAATAAATTGTCTTTTTATTAAAAAAATTATATAAAAACGAAAAAAGGCAGTTAGAAATATAAACGTGCTAAAATACTGCTACTCTTTTACACTTTTTTTCTGCAAATAATATAAGTAGTGTTTAATGCAAATAAATATTTTTTCCGAACGCGTATAATTTTCAAAATTTGTGTTTCCTACCCTTTATTTTTTGGAGACGTAATTTAAGATATCTTTTACACTGAGAGGTAAAATATTTACCTTTTAATTATGACATTTGACGAATTAATGTCGTTGCTGTTTCGTAGAGGAGCATCTGCTCCGATAATTCTTTGACAAACCTTTCAAATCAGCATATTCAAGCTTTTAGAATTAATATAAATGCTTGAAATTATCATTTAAAGTCATTCTTAAGTTTCATAATAATAGGATATTTCAGTTGTTAACTAAAAATTGAAAGACAATTTTCAAAGAAAATTGACAGGAAAGAAAAGAAAATTTGCACTATTTTTTTTTTTTTTTTGAAAATTTGAAACTTATTAAGTCAATTTTTATTGAAGTATGGAACGATATTAATTGTATTTCACCCAGATAAAAAGATATTTTCAGTTTTAATACAGTTTTCTTTTCAAATCAGATGTCATTTTTGGTAAGAAAACACTTTTCAAGGCTTCAACACCATCTGCTTTAGAATTTATCTTTTGAAAATATCAGAATTAACAGTTAGGTACATTTTTTTTAAAGTTGTGAATGCCAGAATGTGTAAGTGTATAAATCGAATGTTTCAATTTAAATGATTTCGCATTTGACATATTCCTCAATGAAATCAAGGTTAAACATAATATGAACCGAAATTAATGCTATAGGGAAGGAACAACTAAGCAACTAAATTAATTTTACTAATTTTCAACCAAAATTTTTGGGTTGATTTCTTTTTGCAAATTTTTTTAATGCTTTTCTAATTCAAAGAATTTGATCTTGAAGAAACTGAAGTATCTATATAAGAATAAGCTTCTCATATTCAAATATTATTTGTCTAATTCATATATTGTTAAAAACTCTACAGCTTATTTCCGTGATTTATCAATGGCGTACTGAATGCAGCTATAGTACAGTAATTAATGTATAGAATATAGTACATTAATGAGAAAAAATATCAGGTATAAATCATAAATTAAATTTAATAAAGATGTGAAAATTTAATTTTCCTAGAGCATTTTATTTCTATTTTCAAGCCATTGTTCATTTGATTATAATCATTACGCTCACGATTCCTATTTCTTCATGATTCTCCAGAATGAGTCGCTAAAATGTAAGATTTTTTTTTTCTTTTCAAATTTAATCTTTGCAAATATTTTGAAACTGATTGTATGACATCATTTAAAATAGTAGAAATTTTTTTCAAATTGTTTTAAAGAATTATTATTAGGAATTAGGATTAGATACAATGTATATAAAGTATTTCATAAGTAATTTTTTCAAATAGTTTCCTAACTATTTTCAAGCGTTCATTAAAGTACTCATTCATTCATCATCAAAATCTTGATGATGTCGCTAGTCTTAATTTCATCAATTACAGCATATCATGTGAAAGATTCGTACATCATGCTATTTAAATAAGTCATTAAAGAGTTCTTAAAAACTTTATCTGAATTTACTCTTTAAAAGAAATAGATATTTTTTCTCAGCGTTAAGAGAGAAAGGGCTTAACGTTATGGTAAAATATGCAAAATTGATTTCAATTTCACTTCAATAAAAATGAACTGTCTAAAATTAATTTTAAATTGTTAATAAAATCGGAAGAAAAATTGCTCCGAAAACGAAGATTTTATTTTTTGGAAAGAATCTTTTGAATTTTCATGTGACACAACAATTGCAAATAAACTTTTTCGATCGAAGAAATTTAAATTCAGATTTAATAATAATTCCAAATCGTTAATTTTTTACTAACAGAACTGTTAACAAAAATTAACAGTTTTGAAAAAGACTTTACTTATTGAATATCAAAAAGTAATTATGTACCAAATTTTATAAATCTAAAACCGGCTGTTTATGTGCAGTTTTGATGATTTTTGTTTCTCGCAATTTACAAAAACTGAATTTAACAGTATGGCTGGAATATAAATATTAATTAAAATATAAATATATTACGATTTTTAATTCAGAAGCTGTAATATAAATTTATATTAGAAATAATTAAATTAAATAAAACACGAAAAATTAAATTACTTTAATTTAAACACAAATAATTAAATTAAAACACGAAATTCCTTACAAGACTTTACGCCGTATTTAAAAAAAAAAATGAAAGAGAAAATTGAAACATTATTATCTCATTTTAGCAAGCAGTCTTGATTTCTTAACAGAAAATCTACCAATGTATTCATGTTTGAGGCATTTTGAGGCAAATTAGTTAAATAAATACATAAAATAAATTCCTTTGATTTTTGTTGTTATTTTGAAGGCGCTACAGGTGTTTTAAAATTGTTTGATAGCAACATTTTAAGGGGAAAAGATTTTCATAAATATTTTGCTTTATTAAGGAATGAGTTCTTAAATTATTATTTTGATAAATAAAATTTAGTGAGAAGATTTTTTTCCCTTAAGTTTCCAAAAACCACATGACGTACTTCTTACTTAAACTATTTTAACAATAAGGAGTTCTTTTATGAGCACTAAAAATATTTGGGGGGAGGGCTCTTCCACCTGGTAGTCATATCTTATCATAAAGTGATCTATCATTGTCAAAAAGGTCCCTGAGGGAGGGGGATAGTACAGGTGAAAAGACTCGATTGCTCTTTTCGATTGTCCAATTGAAAGTATAAAAAAAATCTTTGGCTTCTGTCTTAGAAACAACTGAACAGATCAAAAATTCACTGTCCCGCCGGTCTTGGAGTGGATCTGCTTTTTAGAAAAAAACGTCTCTGCCGCTTGGAGGGTCAAAAGCAAACACATAAAGCTAATAATTTGGCAAGGAATTACCTATGGACGATGCTTCCTTGTCTATATACGTGATTTAAATAACTTTGAATTAATATTTTCTTAAATATTATGAAAGGTACCAGGCATTATAATTAGTTAAAATTTACATACAGGATTATGTTAGGGAATTAAATTTCTATAGGTCATATTTATCAGATTTGATTATTTGAAAATATGTATTTTAATAGGCATTTTAGGGAAAAAACACTTGCTTTAACTCTTATCAGTACTAAAATACCCCTGCCATCTTTTTAGTGAGAGTACGATGGATTAAAAGACGCCTAGATTTCACCAAGAAATTATTCCTCTTTTCTTTTAGAATGATTAATTGAATTAATGGGGGCACGTGCTTTTTGATGACCTTTATGGGATCCAGAAACAGCGAAATTTCTTCAGAACAGTCAATGAATGTCCGAGCATAAATGTGGTTAATAGTCATCATACAAGCGAGGTCCTCCTTCGTATATAAGCCCCATAGGAAGACTGGGCTGTCATTGAGGTTTTTGAGAGGCTAAAGAATTATTCTTGTCTCTAAAAGAAGAACTCGGAGGATCCTATTTTTTGAAATACCTGAATTCGAAATATCTTAAAAATGAGAGGGTTAAATTTATTGCTATTTGCCTTCATGCTTAAAAGCTGACATTTTGCAAAGATCTGTATGAAAAAGCAATTAAATTTGTTTTTAAATGTTGCATGCACATGAATTCTCTCAATTCAGTTTTTAAAATTTCTTAACGGCTTTCCAAAATATAATTTTTCAGTGCTTTCCTAGAATTATTAGGAGATTTATCGCATTATTGATCTCAAGGGAATTTTGTCATTTGCATTTATGCTTTTAAAGTTTAAAAAAAAATTTACTGTATTTTAAAACGCATATTTGCCAAAGACATATTATAGATAAAAGGCAGAAGTGAAACATGAAATTTAACCCATTTAACGAAATATCAAAAAGTTACTATCTTCGTATTCAAATTGTATTCCAAATAAAAACTGCAGGATATATTACGTCAAACTCCTTACTAACATCATTCATTTACTTTACAAAGAAAAAATAATTAATCTGCTTCACATTTATTCAAACATGCGTTTTATTTTGGAACAAATGACTTTTACAAAAAAAAAGCAAAAGACCCCAAATACAGTATGGGAAGGAATGTTTCATTTTATATTTACTGTGACACATGCATAGCGAACGATACCGTTTCTCACTTTTCTGGATATTAGAGTTTCAAATGATGAATGAAATAAAATCCCTAATATTACTTTTGTTTTATTTTCTTCATAATTATATACATGAAGAATATCAAATTGTACTTTATGGCTTAAAATACCATGAAAAAAGATTAATAATTTATGCGTGTGACAAAAAGAAAAATATTTATTTTAAATTAACTCTGAAGAAAACTAGTGGGGTCTTTAGAAAGCTAAATATTTTATTTCTTCAGGAAATTTTTCTATATTTATTACGACCTTAGAATTTGAAGGAATAATATGAAATCAATACAGATTAATGGGTCTGTAAATTTTTAATTCGTAAGATATGGTTTAGTTTATAACGTAATAATATCTTTTTCTTTTGAAATATACTCATTATATAATTAAAAATGCTAATAGCATATAACTGTCGCTGAGTAAAGGGTTATTAGGAAAATCGATATGTCCAAAGCTTTTATAATACATTTAATGAAATTTAAATCGTTGCTAGTAACAGGTTTCTATACCAAAACAAAACCAGTGGGAGTGATCTCAAAGAAATTGTCTCGTGGACTCTCTAATATATACACTTGAGTAATATTAACTGTACGCGACTGGTAAATAATAATTATGGAAGAGAATATTAGCGTGATACAATCGAGGATTTCTTTGGCAATTAGTCGCTGGAATGCAGCTATTACCCAAGACCCAGAACACCGAATGCATATCTTGGACTCTTTTCTTCTGACCAATTGAAATCAAAATTGGACTCATAACAGCAATTTAATTTATCTACAGTTCAAACAAAAATCTGGGCAACAAAACTTAGCTAACTAGTCCTCTTCGTTATGTAACAATCTCATTAGCTTAGAATAAAAAAAGGAGAACAGATCTACTTCCTCTAATAAGAATGCGATTGAAATTTAAAAGAAATCTACAATTTCGATGCAGAGACCATAAACCAAATTTCATCAGTTAAGCTGAAAACGTTTTTGAGTTATCCTGTTTACAGAGAGACAGGCGGATGGACACAATTTCAAATATTTATCTTCCGAATTCAGAGATCTGAAACGTGGAGATTCAACACAATCTAGATTTTTTGAGATTTAAAGTACTATGTTTTTATATACTTCCTCTACGAAAAAGTGTAAAAAAACATTTAACATTTTCTGATCTCTTCGTTAATATAAATTCCAATTGAATTATTTTTACTAAAATTCGTTTAACTATTCGTTCATTTCATATAAAAAGTTGTCTCGTGTGTACTATTTTAATTCAATTTATGCTGAGTTATTTCAGGTTTAAAATATTATAATTTGAGTGTTTTCGCACAAAATAGTCTTTTACAATCTCATTAGAAACAATTTTTACAGTTATACATTCAAAATTGCTTACAAAACCAAAGTGAATCTGTTCTATAATCAAATTTTATCCACAAGAAATATTTTAACCATTTAAGAATTTTAAAAAATATGACTGACGGAATGTTACAGCACAATTCAATAAATGGATTAATTAGATCTTTAAAAAATTACTCGTTTTTAATGGTTATGGTAATTCTTGAAAAATTCACATTATTTTGTAGATTAAATTTTCCCTGTGCAGAAATTGTAGAACGGTAATTAATGGATATAATTCGTAATTCATGGTCTATTTTTAAATCCATACTTATTTGTCAGTCGTGTCCATGCAACCTATATTTAAACTTCTTTTCAAATCTGATAATGTTTTAGCAACATATAAATGATCTCAAAAGTTGTTTAGAGCATTAAGTATAATATGCAAAGAATATTGAGTTATTATATGAGTTTTGGTCAAGGAAACTACTGACTTCACTGACGAAAAGCTACATCTGCTACATTTTTAAGGTTTATTTGTACCTTGCTAACTTTTTTGAATCAGATTCATATTTTCAAACTTAATCACGATTATTAAAAAAATTATAAGAATGCTGTTCAACTCTCTTAGATGCTCTCATATATGAAGTTTTAGCAAATATGTTTTTATTGTCACATAATACCGAGGTAATATTTAGAGTTAGATTTAACTGCATTTACATACAACGTATAGGAATTAATACATTTTATACTTCAGTCGGCATTTTTAACAATGAAATTAATTGTAAATAAATTTAGACAGCATTTATAAAACATGTAAAAGATTGTTTCAGATTTGTTTACATTTTTTACACTTTATTTTAATACATTGATTTATTTCTTGAAATATTGATTATGCTTAGCTTAAAAATTCTTCGAATTTCTAAAGTGCCTTAAAGAAATATACTTATGGTGTTTTTCAATATTATTGTCACTTAATATGCCGCATTGGAAATTGAATTTAATTTTAGTTATTTCATATGGTTATTACATGGTTTAATGTATTAATATAATGTATCATTCATTGAAATTTGAATTAAATTTTTTTAATGAATTTGATGTTTTTCCTGATTGGGAACACTGACTGTTTATAATCAAGTTCTTTATGACAGCTATAAAGAAAGAGTACACTGACTGTTCGACTGCATAATAAAAACAAAAATTAGTCTTTACAATTAAGGACAGAAAAGAATTTAATTAAATTTTATGAATATTTAAACTAATTAAAAAAATATTTTTGTACAAAATATGCAGAAAGTTAACTTTTAAAAACGTTTCTTATTTTTAATCGGAGAAATCTTTGGAATACAAACTTTTTCTTCACTTACTGTACGTTAGTCTTGTTTTTCTCCACACTTTAGAAGTCTCTTTTCTTTTGGTATTACATGTACGGATCATCTCTTCTACGTGCAACATTAATTTTTGGTATGTTGACTGATATCTATCCTTTATCACTTTAATTCATAAGAAGATTATTGTAATTTCGCGTCAGTAATCTATATGACTTATTTGGCTATCATTTAGATGAATTGCTCTTATACTAGCCATCTAGTAATAATAACAATTTATAGTTAGCATTTGGAAAGAGGTTCCACTTTTTTAGCGAAGTCTTCCTGATAGTCGTTTAAATTGCTATTCACTCAATCAACTTCACCAATACCAGAGTTATAACTATGAATCAAATTTAAATACTCAAAATTCTCTTCCATTTTTGTGAAGGAGTTCGTATTTTACTTAACTATACTCAACAAAATGAAAATAATAATTAGAATAGCCTTTATGATTGCTTACCGTCATAACATGCAGCATTGTTTATTGCAACTTGAATTATGGTTTGACAGTTATTTTTTATTATTTTAACTGTTATTTTTTATTATTATAACTATTTCACTGTTATTTTTTATTTTTCTATTATTTGTTTGTCTGTTATATAACTGTTTTATAATTATTACAGAATTGTCATTCCAGTGGGAAATATATAATATATAAAATCTGTAAAAAAATACCCCGGATTACTGATATAAATTATTGTTTTCTCCAAAATGGATAGAATTTTCTTTCTATTAAAGAAAGAATTCTCTTTACTCTAAAAAACACAAATTTTTCGTTTCCTTTACATTTTTAATTTAAATTCATTATTTAAAAGTATTGATAACTAGCAAATATTCCCATCTGGGAATACAAAATGATAAAAAAATCTTGTTATTGCTTTTATTATTTATATCAGTAAATGTTACGCGTTATAAGGTATGTTATGGATTTTCCATTGAGGATTTTTATGGTCCGTGAAATTTAAAATGTAAAACATTATCTTGTGTATGAACTACTTTACGTTTAGTAATTTCTTTTTAAAATGATGAAAATAGACTCATTTTGTTACACACTCTCAACTTATAATTAAAAGCAAAACGCAATTTTTCTATATTAATATCTTTTTTGTTATATTATGTTGATTTCGAGCTTATCAAAGGAAGAAATATTCTCTAGTATTTCTGAAATGTGAAATTACCTTTTAAAAATATTTCATTCTTTTACCAAAATTTAAATATCTGTTTACTATAATTTATAACTTGTGTTTAAGTGCTTAGTAGTAAGAAAGTATCAAAATGTACCATGGATATATTAATATCAAGTGTGTAAATCTTGCCGTATTCCTATGTAACCCAAATAATTAAATTCCCTCTCAAGTATTTTTTCTAATGTAAATCAAATAATAAAGTGCTCATAAGATACATAAAAAATAAATAAATTTTCGTATATGGTTGCGAAAATTGAAACACTTGCAACAACGTTTTATTTGCTCAAATCCTTATTTTTTGTTGGATACTTTCAAATTTGATAATATTTCATTATTTAAACAAAATTTTAGGTCATATCATAAGAATCTACAAGTAAAGCATTTTTAAAAAGGTTTTATGTAGTACTACTAAGCATTGATAAGAATATGGAAAAGAGATATTCTTTAAATATTTATAAATATTATAAGCAGCTTAGTTTACACAAAACGAAACAGATTTTGTAGTCGTTTATCAACTTTATGTGTTTTTGTCGCTTTTTTCTGTTAATTACAACTGTTTTATTACACAAATTACTCTAATAATTAAAAAAGAATGATTCGTATTACAAATTTCCAATGATAATTTTTTCATGAAATATTCAATCAGAAATCTAAATGCCCATCTTTAATTTAAAAAAAACAGAAAATTCAAATTATTTCCAGCTATTGTCTTAACTTAAAGCGTTAAATTAACATCCACTGAGTTTAAATGCGAATTAATATATAAGGTCGGATCAAGCAACAATTATTATTAAATACATCTTTCACATATCTAACAAAAAAAGAATAACTATCTTAATTAATTGGACTCACGGGGCAGAAATGAAAGCGAGAATTATACTGCCGCAATTTCTGGAGATGCTTACCATCTTAATAATTAAGTTAGTTTTTTTTTCTGTTCGTATTTGCTCATATGTTTTTCCAGATAAAAGTGGTAATGGAGATATGGCTGCCAACCATCCAGAATTATGTCTGAATAATGCATTAAATTTGTGTATCAAAGAACAATTATTAGTGTGCTTCTTGAATTTTCATTTGAATCATGAAACATGTATGAAATATATGTTTTATTTCATAAATTACCTTAAGATATCTTCAAATCTTGTTGTATTCCTGTGAAGAAAAGAAACATTTCTATAAAGTTTATTTATTTGTGGAAAATATTTATTGATGTATTTTACATAAAATTCTTGAATCATGATTTTTTTAAATATAATTATGTACCTTAGTTGACATTTCATTCAATAATATTTTAGCTGTTGATTTCTGGTTTTGATATCTTTTTAACTTTGCATTAATAGAATTCAGTAGCAAATAAATTTATCAAAGCCTCGGAAAAGGACAAATTGATTGAATTAAAACAGAGTGTATTGTTGATGATCCGTTTCCTGATTTTAAATAATGCTTTACTAACAGTGCAAAATAAAGTCACATTTGTTCTATTAAGTAGAATGTCATAATTAATGTGTATTTTATATTTAATTCTCATTCAAAGAGCTAGATTTGTAAAAAGATATTTTATAATATTAAAAATAATGCTTTTATGAAACACTACTGAATTTAAAATGTAAAGGTGATTGGTCAACTCAAAAATCTTACATTAAATGCAATTAATTCTTTATCATAATATTATATCTGAATTGATTCACACTAGATAAATTCCTTGTGTAAAATTAGCAATTAGTTAAATTTATTATTTTTTCATTAATTGAAGGTTTTTCTGGCGTTTTCTTATGTTGCTTTGAGGAACTTTCGAAACATTCTAAAAATTTACAAGAAAGTCGATTCCTCAAATCTGTCAATGGGTTTGTAAAGCTCCATAAGCCACAACAACAACACAAAAGAATAAAAATTAGTTACAGAAAGTTATAAAGCCAAAGATTGGTAAAGAATAAACTATAGCTGAAAGTTTATTCTAATGGGAGAATGAGTTATATTGTGTGCCATTCAAAATGTGTAACCAATTCTGAGCAACTACATAAATGGCAATTTTCTGTTCTAGTGTATAACTATTATTTTAATCGATCTTTGTTTCTGAAAATGCTTAAGTTTTAGACTTACGCATTTAATTGATTTTACTATTCAGTTACTTTGTTTTTATCTGTTATCTATAATATGGAGTCCCCATACAATAATCTAATTTAAGTCTATTGCGGAAAGGTTACAATTTATTCATATTATTGATTTATTAAGCATGTTATAATTTATTCCTGATTTTCTGCTTTTAGCCTTTATGTTATAATAAGAAATTTATTGAGTTCATGCTTTCTTTTTAAATTTTATGTTCTTTAGTTTTTGCTTATGATGAGTAATACTTCCCTGGAATCCTTTGCTTTACCCTAACAAATACATTAAGAACAAAAATGTCTCACACTTTTGTTTTATACCCATCTTTTCATATGTAAAGTAACTATAAAATTATGGAATATTTTAATTTCAAATAATATGATTTGTCCAAATAATATGTCCTTATTCTCATCTTTCATACATTTTAAATGAATTGCAGTTACGAAATAAAATTGATTTCTGTGTGTCTGATAAAATAATATTTGAAATGAGAATACAAACTTACTATATATTATTCAAAACTCCTTATTGAAATATGCTCCTTCAATCTGACGCTACATTGAACGTAGTTCACTGAAAGTCGGAATTCATCTTACACACCAAAAAAGGGAATAGAAATAAAATAAAGCACACTTGCTCTTTTAGATATCAAAAGAATTACGTTACATTTGATTGCGTTTTTCAATATTTGTTCGATAAATTTGAAGTATATATATATATATATATATATATATATATATACACTTTACAAAACACTGTAGAAAGAAAGGGAATTTCTCTGAAATTCTACAAAAGTTAAAGGGTTATGAAACCTAATCATGATATGTCCCAGTCACATGGTGAAGAATTAATGTCATTATTAGCACCGTATCATGCACTCATGTTAAGTCTATTCATTTTTTTCAACTTCCGTTTCTAATTCGAGTTTTTGAAGATACCAAGTAACAAATTTTTTTTTTTTAATTTGTCTATCTATCTAGGAACATGATGATTCAAAACCGTTTTGAGCTAGACAGATGAAATTTTGTTCATGACCACTACTCCAAAACTGTAGATTTGTATTAAATTTTGAGCCAAAGCCATTAAGTGGAAATCTCTCTTTCCGAAGGTAGCTAGATGAGTGAAACTTAATGCACATATATGCATCAAATTTCGAAAAAAAAGAAGTTGGCACATATTGTTCTATACTTTCACAAGATATATAATTTGTTTTCAGCCCTATTGTTTACAGAAAAACAATTTGTTCTAATATAGATTAAATATATGCTATTTACACAACAGTTATAGGTTGAAGGAATGTCGTGAAAACAGTTCAGAGAGAATCCTCCAATCTCCAAGTGAGTCCTCCATTAACTCCAAGAAATACACCACAAGACGCTAACAGGTTGTTAGCCAGAACTGCTATAAAAGTTGAGCGTTGAAATCTTAGTCCACAATACAGGGTCTCTCCCCAGACCAACCGGCACTTTATAGCTTTCCAAAATCCACTTTCTCAATTTCTATTCATCCACGTCAGATTTCCATCGGCCAATTGCCAATCCAAAATTTTACTTGTGGCGCCACGTGACTTAGGATATACCCATCAATGGCGCGTTCTAGTAATGGACAGCTCTGGAACACGTGTCAGTGATATGCCTTCACAAAGGGACCGCCAGGCAAACCATCTGTTGGGCGCCTTTCCTTTGAAGAAGCGATCCACAGGTTCCATACTCACAATGAACTTCACGCGTGGTCTAATGACGAGATGCCAACAATCGGAGGTAAGGAGTTTCCTAATCTCGAAACCTTGAGGCGTTTAACAATGGAAGATGTGTTTCCATATGGTATGCAGCTGTCGGGAAATGCTGCTCATCGTGAATGGGACAGGGAAACTTTACAGATTCCAAAAAAGGATGTAATCTGTTACTTGATCTTGTAAATACGATATATTTAAATCTATGCCAACTTTTGGATTAAATCGACAAGAAAAAAATATGAATTAAATACATATAAAGTTTTCTGGTGCTATTGTATTAATCACTTCCCATCAATTAATCGGCAAATAAAATTGACGAAGATAATTCAATAATATGCTTTTTCGTATTTATTGTTCACCAAGCGCATGCAATTAATAATTATAAGTTCATTTATCAGAGATTCAGGTGTATTATTTTCTTCATATAAAGTAATCAGTTCTCTATATTTTACAGCATTTATATTTAAATATCTTTCAGTACTTTTTCTTTACTTTCATAATTTCAAAGCCATTTGTTTTTAATATTATTATCAGTGTTAACATTTGCTTAATGTATTAATTATTGTAATGTAAAATTATGTACTAAGGAAATGTTTTAAAATGAGCAAATAGATTGATAAGCAAGAGTTGGCGAGTCATAGCTATTATCGAGAGCTTCATGCTATTGATCTCATTTTTTGGACAATCATATCGGATAGATAGGAAATAATATTGTAATTTGAGATGAAGAAAAATTTGTGGCTTTAAAGTATACCCATGTTCATTTATAAAGTAGTTTCTCCAAAGGTATACTCGAAATTTTGTCATATCCACCACTCTTTTAGGAGCACTTCGAAATGAGGATGGTTGGTTCCCGCCATCCTTGAGGGTACACGAAAAAGTGGAAGTCTGGCTCCTATCAAAGATGACAGGACGTGTTTCCTTAGGGAAGTGCTCTACCGTGGCCGGTTATGGCCCTTAAGATTCAGCTACAGTTTCTGCCAGTGTTGCTGAAGAGATTGTCCGGTCATTTAGATTTTTTTATCCGTTTTTTATTTTTGTATCATTTTTCTACAGTCCATATTTTCACTTGTTAAAATGGTATTATCTTGTGATGTATATTTATGCAATGCATTTATTGAAATAGTTGCTGTAAGGATTTATTTCTTAAATCTGATCAATAAACTTACTTTTAAAGACATTATTTCAAGTTTTAAGTAAAATCTTGTGATTTTTTTTTCATTGAAGAAATTTGTAGTATTTGGGTTTTTATAAATATCACTTTAAATATGAATCATTTTAGGCAGATTATAATCACGTTTTGTAAACAAATATGTGGTTTAAGATATTTAGAATTTTGATTACTTTCTCCACAAACATTCATCAACAAACTTATACGATAGAACTAATTCTCGTTTCAAGTTAAACAAACTATAGAGAGTTAGTTCCCCAAACCATTTACAATATTGTTTGTTAAAAAAAATCAGTCTCATTTTGACTGTGATTCTAATTGATCGGAAGAGATACTGTTTCCAATTTATTCTTGAATCAAGGGAGTAATGAGAAAGGAAATTGGATGACCTCGAGAGAATTTAAAAACAACTGGTTTGAGCAGCATATTCTACCCCAAAGAGTGTCTTGTTGGTGAATTCGCCTGATTTTAAGCTTTGAAAATTGCAGCTTGATTTTGTGAAAAATTGTGTTTCCTTTTCTAATTTGTAACTCTGGTGACAAACTAATCCCTGCATTATTTCTTCTTTCCCGAAAACCCTGGAGCAGTTTTAGTTTCTATTTATTTTTATCCTTCCTTTAATCTGCCTAGAAACCATCTCAAAGCATAATGTCTGGAAAGTCTTTAAATTTGCATCAAAGATTTAATGGCAGTTTCTAAAATTAATATCCCTATTCTTCGGTTTCCATACGAATCTCGGCACTTATTAGAAGTTTTGCATATTTTTAAAATTAATAGCGACTATAATTTATTTTACATACTTCCGAAATTTATTCTTTTTCTATTGAGTTAGGATACTTAAATTAACTTGAGGCAAATCATTGATTGATAGAAGAGCATTGTTATTGAAGAAGTGGTATTTAATTATCGTTCTTTACTTGAACTAAGTAATAAATGGAAAATGAATTGTACACCATGCATATCTTGTATAAAATGATGAATGAATCGGCAAACAGAATAATATTTGGTTATTTATTTTAATTGGATTGTATGTAGCTTCATTTTAAAAATTTATATAGAAATTTAAGTTTATTGTTAATAATAAGAATACACTTTAAAAAATTGGTAATTCTTCTTGAGAAGGATCGATAGCATATAAATTTATAAAATTCAATATTCTCTAAGGAATTAATGTGTTTCTAAATTTTTAAAAGTTCGTTGTAGAAATGCTATAATCATACTTAGTTTGTCCTAAAGCACAGAAAGATTAAATGACTTTACTATATCTTGTTTATTTAAAGTAGTCGTATAACTCACAAGATAATTGATTTTCGAATTTAGATCATTAGTTTTTGAAGTGATGAATGCTTTAGTAATGATATTTACAGGAATAGGGAAAGGCGTGATTTTTTTTCTTTTATCTTAAAGATAATATTAAAATATGTTGTTTTTAATCTGCTGTTTAACTAAGGTACGAAACGTTTGCAATTACAGAAGCTCCGATTTCTTAATAATTCTGGCATTTTCAGGTTAATAAATACATTAATTGATTTCTAACTGAATTTTTTAATGAATTTACTGAATTTTTTTATAATTTCATAAATACCACAGATATATGGCCGATGTTATAAGCCAAAGTTGACTTTTTTATGTTATAGAAAATCTGTATGATATGAATAATGTATTTTTTCTAAAATTTGCATCTTGGGAAACTTTCTAACTTATGCTGCAACAAAAATTAAAGTAAGAAAGAAATGAAATGGATTTTTCAGGCCATGCATTTACTACAAAAGCGCTATTTGTAGTTTATGTATCTACAAATAAAATTGTATTTAAGGTTCGGCATAAAGAAGTGAAAAAATGGGAAAAACCTTTATTTATAAATTTAAATTTAATCGCCATGTCAGGTGTAATTGAATATTGAATTACACAAAATTCGAAGGCTCAAATGCGTAATGTTCTTGAAGAGTTATTTTTGCTATTTAAAATATAAAAATAAATATTATTTTGATTGAATTTTTCAATATTTAGCTGCAGATATGCAATATTTCTAATTTATATTTGATTTCATTTTGATATTTGATATCCCAACCATTTGGTTTGAATTGCTCCAGTTAATTGATGTAGCTAGTCTTCAGTGAAATAATTATAATTGATGATCTCGGTAGGTCTAAGAGATAGTTAATTAATCATCAAATGTATTTTTAATATTTTTTAACTGTTAGCGAAGATTATAAGGTAATAGTGTAAAAGCCTACTTCTTATTGTAATCCAGTTGAAATAATTCAAAATTACCATTACTTTTTTTAAAGTCAGAATGCTATGACCTAAATAATTAATCATCTCGTCTCTTTTTATTCCCAATCAGACCAACATAGCAATTTGTTCATTTGAGGACCGTAACCTTAATCCACTGCATCTTTCTTCCTTGGAGATGCTTGACTTCTATATTTGGGAAGATGGATTTAAATATTCATATATGAAACCCTGTCATGGGTTTGACATAGGCGACCTACCTGCCTGTAAAGACATAAAGCTTTGAATTTCTTCAGAAAGATTAATAATTTAAAACTCACTTTCATAATTATTTTATCCCTTATTAATTATCACAACGCATACAATTATCTTATTGTTCATTCTTTTTTCAAAACCTTGTTAATCTGTAGTTAAATTTAAAAACTATTACCTATTTTTTTCTAGTTCTTCATTTTTCAAATCTAATTGATTAATGAAGATATAATCAGAAGAATCTTAATATCCATAAAAAAGAAAGTATATGATAAAAATTATGCTTATTAAAATTATTAGTGCTATTGTATGAAAATGTTTAAATGTCACATAAGTGATTTCAAAATAGTTTATAAAAGAATTTCCAAAAAAGTTATTTCATCAGAAAATTTTGAATGTAACGGTAAATGTGTTTACTTTGCTGTGAGTAAAGTCTGCTGATAACAATCATTGTGATTATCGCAGTAATATTTCTCTTTTATTTCACAATTCTTGGAACTATAAACAAAAATGTTAACAAATAATTCAGAAAGGATGTTATAAGCCATTATGATAAAAAATATGCCGCTAAATCAAGACTTCTTTAGATTTTTGTTAAATCCTTTATAAAAAACATTTTCCATGGCAATTGCTCTGTTATGTAATTTTTTTAATAATTCTTTGCTATAATAAGCAATTATTTTCTGTAAAATATACAAGAAAATCTCTGGAATATATCAAATTCTTGATAAATGTTAAGGAATTTGAGATTTCAAAAAAGTGAAGAAAAATAAAAAGCATTGTTTTTATTTAGAAATACAATTACTATATTTCAAAATGTTATTTTTAAATTTTATCGAAAGGAGTTTTAAGGATAAGTTTCGAAATCAGTTTTAAGGATATTAAGTTGACTAGAGAGAACATTTTAAGCTAAGTTTGTGAAATTTTAAACTGTTTGAAATTTTGTCTTATTTTCACTTGTTTTATATTTTAATTAAAATATTTATTTTTTTACCTTTCCGTATACCCTATTTAAACTTATAGGGTATTTCTTAACATTTATTTTCTTGTGAGTTATTTCTTGCTTGCATTCTTGGCTTTTAGCCATTACTGGGATAATTTTATTGACGGATATATTTACTATCTGCTATACTCTTTATCAGTTTCGTTTTTCAATTCCTACTATTAGTTCACACTCTCCCTGTATTTATTTATTTACTTATTCATCGTGTTCAAGTTTTTAATCGTTAATAAAACACTTTTTATTCATCCACTCAAGTTCAAATGCATTTTTTAAAACTTGTAGTGGATGAAGCCTAACGTTAATTCCGTTTTTTTTTTTTCAAATAATAAATCATTAATTAAATTTAATTAATTTTTAATACTTTCAGTAGAGTTTTAGCAGTTTATATTGAAAATTGAAATCAACATTTCGGAGCTCAATCGATAAAATGCCATCCATTTAGCATTTTCCACGTGCTAGGGAAAAATGCGAGTTCAATATTTTCTCCTAAATTAATGTTTAGCATTATATAAAGTTAGGAATAAATGCCGCCAGTAGCGAAG
>JAPMOQ010058975.1:6528387-6555571 GCA_026543055.1 Argiope trifasciata
TATATATATATATTTGTTTCATTTGTTGATGTTTTTAATGTTTTGCTTTGTTTTTGTCTTTTGCTGTTAAAATTGGTATATCTCTTTTGCCTTCATTTTCGGGGGATTTTCGGGCCACGAGGTGTCAATACTTTTGACCATTGTCCATCGATGCCTCACAGAAAAAATCCCTTATTAGGAATCCTTGCTTGAAAGTGGCTCCTGACGAAGTTTTCAGGCCGGATTCCTTTTCTATTGACTATTTTTTTCTATTGATTATTTTGACTCGGTTGTCTTATTTTGTTAATTAATTTATATTCATTTGTATTTTAGTTGTAGCTGCATTTGCGCTCTCTAAATACAATGATTGATTTAAAAACATTTTAATTCTTAAAACTTGTTTAATCAGTAATGATTTTTTACTTTCGATTCCGGTTTTGGTTTCGTTTCCGAAGTTACTTCTGTTTCTGTTTCGTTTAAATAATTCTTTGAATATAGTATTGTGGATTTGTTTCATTAATTGGCTCTTATTCATTTACCTTTCATTTTGTGAGCTTTTAGCGTTTAATTCTGAATTGAGTTTTAATTTCGATTTCGACCTATTTGGTTTCGTTTTAATTTTGTTGTTCAAGAAATGTGTTTTGATTGTTTTAATAATTTTATGATTGTATATATATATATATATATACTAATGGCGAAAAAAATATTTACAAGCAGCAGTATTTGGAAATTAGAAATTATAGATTTGTATATTGTAACCCAGAGTGGAGACAGAGAGAACTAATTGTCTTAGACCGATCTTTCAGAAGATAGCCTTAGAACTGAGAGCTGAAACAGTGACAGTAATGGCAAGACGCCCAAGAAAGGGGTATCGCACAGAAATGCGAGCTATTTCTATGGGCCAAGAATGTGTCCCCATTGGACATTTACAGACTAATAATTGAAATGTAAGGTGTGGAGAAGCAATGAATAAACAGCAGGTGGTGAAATGGTGCTTTACTTTTGAAGTGGGTAGAGAGATTGAAGTAAACGTGTAGGTGTTAGGTCTAAACCTCCCCCCCGTACAGCCCCGATTTGGCACCAGTTAATAATCCCTTTTTCTCTGCATTGAAGGAACACTTATACGAAACAAGGTTCATATCAGACGGTGAAGTTAAAAAAAGTGCCTAGAACTGACTCAATAGCCACAGAGCATTACCAAGATATGTTAAACAAATTGGTCCAGCTATGTGATAAAGGCCCCAACAGGTTTGGGGATTATGTAGAGAAGTGACCACCAGATATGTCTCTTAATTACGATCTGAATCTTGGGTCTATTGTTAACAAAGCATATTTCCTTTGCTTTGTAAACTATTTTTTTGGATCACCCCTCGTAAAAGAACAGGATGACACTCTTTTTTCTTGATGTAAATAATTTATCAGCTAAACTATGCATACATTTAATCTTTTGCTATTGATCCATTATTCTAAACTTTGTAAAACAACAATTTTATACGTTGCAAATTAAAAATGTAGTATATATTTCCAGTAAAAATTATGGAAATTGCTAAATACTTTGCACCTAAGGCTAGAGAGAAATTTCTTATACGATAAAAAGATTTCAAGCTGAAATTATGATTATTGTAATTGAAATGAAGTTGTAGATAACGTAAGAGATCGCTTTCCCTTCGAACTTTCTGAGCAATTAATGCAAATAAAGAATCAACCATATAATAAGTTCTTCCTCTTTTGAAAGGAAATTTTTTATAAGAGAGAGAAAAAATATCACAAATTTCAATAAAACATTAAAAAAATGACATTCTGTTACAAAAACCAGCTACAAACCATTTTTGATAAAAAATTTCTCCTTCGAACACCGAATTCACTTTTCTGAATTAGTCATCTGGATTAATTAATATGAATATGCGTTTTCAAATAAAAGTATTTTTTCCGTTATTTGTAAAGATAATACCAGATATTAACGAGGAGATATCCAAATTATTAAAATATTTGAAAATCTTATATCTTGTTTCATTTGCATTACTGTCATACGGGAAAATTATGACTAACAGTTTTAAAAAATAGGTCTTAGAATAAGAAAACAAGTTTACCCTAAGGAATTACCCTCTTAATTTCTTATATCTCCATAAATCTGAAATAAGAAAAAAATATCTTACATATTATAAATATCTAAAGTTGACAAATCAACTAAACATTTGCATCTTTGTATTGATTTATGTACTGCAAATTTCATTCGTTTCAAATTTGTTGAAACAAGAAACGACGAAATTCTAAATAATGGGAATTGCTTATTGGTATTTAGACATTTTAGTTCTGCTGATTTGTTCAAACGCCTATAAAATCATTATTTTCATGAAATCAAAAAAATGTTTTTCTAAAATTGCATTTAATTTTATTTGAAGGATTTTTTATCGATACACTCAGCGAATTATATATTATTTATGCATCTTAACATTTTATTTATATATATTTATATTTTAATATTGAAATATGATTAATTAATTTTATTACTATAATATCCAAATAATGACACCATGAGGGCTGCTGTTTATACTTCAGACCAAATTATAGTTTTAAATGCAAAATGGGCCTGGACTTATGGGCTGGCATACAAACATTATTCCAGCTGGAAATTACTTTCACGCATTATTTTGATATCTTGTACATTATTACTCCATTGTTACTTTACTATCATTTACACTTATTATCTGTTTCTTTAAATTTAATTTAAATGATAATTAATGTAAATGATTTTCTTTGATTTACGCTTTCTGCTAGTTTGCACAATCCTTCTGGTCCTTGAAACTGGTTTGGATTTTTTGGATTTTATTGGCACAAGAGCCATGGTGTTGACTATGCTGCGCCAAACTGTATTTGTTTTAGGATTGAAATATATAATTTCAGCTATAAAATGCAATGTAAAAACATTTTAAAAACATGAAGAATATTTAAATATGGAGATAAAAACCTATTGATTTCAAAAAAAGCAAAAATATTAGCATGTGGTGTTTTATCAAGCAAATCAGAAAAGCTGAAGTTGCTAAAATGGTAGAAGCGCTGATTACTAAAGTTTGGACACTCAGTGAGAATATGGTAAACAGTCATGATGCAATTGCATTGAGTGCAAATTGGTGCCTCTTCTTCAAAAAGTAGATGTAGATGGGTGAATCTAGTATGAATTATGCGCAAACGGGTTAAGATTGTGTCCGCTTTTCTATTTGGAAGACATGGCCAAGGTTCAACATGAGGTTTAACGCTATGAAGTTTGTTTTCTGTTAACAGATCCCACTGTATCTGCCATTTTGAGAGATAGATCAAAGTTATGTGTTTTTTCAAATCACTTACAGGGATATTGATATTTGCTGTAGTAGTAACTGATTTGGTGGCATTGACCGCTTTCTCGTTGCCCACAATAAAAACATGAGAAGGCACCCAACTGAGGAAAATTTTAAATCCACGATAGGAAAGACTATTTAAAAGGTTCAAAATCTTAGAAACTAATGGGTGATTTCCAGAATGAAGATGGTATGATTTTAAAGACTGTAAAACACTTAATGAATTGGTGAAAATTATATATTTATCTTGAGGACTGTCGTAAATTTTTTTCTACTGCAAATAGAGCAGCAGTAATTTCCGCTGTGAAAACTGAACAGGAAGGATGGGCTTTAAATGAAAAGACTGCATTTGGGAAAATTACAGCGAATGAGACACTATCCGATGTTTTTGATCCATCCGTGTATATTGCAATATAATCTTTATACTGATGTCTATGTTCATAAAAAATCTGTCTATAAATAGAATCTGAGGTGTCAGATTTCGTAAACCCTTCAAATGGGTTTAGGTATTGCATATTGAGATTTAACTGTGGAGGAAAATTATTGTCCAGTTGGGGTGCTGCATGCAGGTGAAGTAGATTTAGGTCCTTGAGAATGTTATGAATTCTTGTAAAATAAACAGGTGAAAAATATTTTCGTGCTTCCTGTATTCGATTTAAGAATGGACGGAGATTAAAATTATGAAAAGGATGTTGTGCATTTGATTTCATTCTGAAACTGGTAAAAGAAGACTATAACTTTAAAATTATACTATACATACTATACTTCATCTTTACCATCTCAATAAACGCAAATTTCTTGTAATCATCAAGAAAACTTCGTTCTTCTATTTTAATTTATTTTACATTTTTCAAGTTTGATCACAATTTGTTGATTTTCAATTTGCATTATACACTTTCTCATATTTTTATACTGACATTTTTTGTGATATCTAGTCCTGAATTATTTCATTAATTCAAATATGCTTTTTTGAATTGATTGATTGCAACAGAACTTTTTATATTTGTATTTATGTATATATTCATGTATATAAAGTAAGAATTAAGTAAAACGAAGAATAAAGTAAAAGCAAAAAAGTAATACGCATTAATACAAAAAAAGGAAATGCAATGAACAAAACGCAGGGAAACCAAACTCTTTGGGTTTAAAATTAAATCCGAGTAAAAAGTGAAAAATATTTGTTTCAAATGTTTATCATCACCATTAATCTATTTCTCAGAGCATAAATAATTAATCAGCTTAACATTAAGTCAAGTGTGCATATTGTTTTTGAAGGAATTACTTTTAGAAACAAAATAAAAGAACCCAATGATAAATACTCAAGAAGAAAAGTAGAGTAGTTTTGAGAAAAAAGTTTTATCTAAAAGATTATTTTCCCCTCCTTTTGATATTAAAGTTGCAAATGATGAATGGAATTAATTATTAATCTTACTTTTGTTCTGTATTAAAAGAAAAAACTGTTTGAAACATTATTTTATGGATAAATATATCTTTTATACAAAGTTGAATTATCCCATAACCATAAGTGCCAAAAATCAACAAAATTACTTTTGATAAACAATAGCGGAAACTGGTGTTTCGATGGAGGAAGGAAATTTCATGGGATTCTTTCATTACACATGTTTTAAAATGCTAACAATTAAAAATAATAAAATTTTGCTTGATTTACTATATGGATTTTTGGTATGAAATTTCTAAAAATGATTCGTTTCATGTCTTAGAATGGAAATGAATTTATTTTCTTTTTAAATAAAATTCATATGTATATTGATATAGTTTCACCTCTTTGATAATCCTATATATTAAAATATATTATTATGTAACAATCAAAAGCGTTAATAACATTTTTAATATTTAGAGGACTTGGCACCGCATATTTTTTCTATCTTTCAAACACCCATAAGTACAAAAATCAGAATTTTGATTTGTCATCGTTTTTACGGTATCATGTCCCCTTAAAATTCTGTCATTTGGCATGCTCTTTACAATAAATTTATTTATCATTGCAAGAAATGTGAGTTTTACATCAAGAATATTTTGGTTATTTAAACTGACCCTCATGTAAATTGTTAATAATATTTTTCAAATTTAATCTAAGATATTAATTTTTATTTCATTTTACAAGCTCTAATACAAGAATAGAGGCTAAATGTTTGCAAAAAAATTACAGAATTAAAGAACTTGTATATTTATTTAATATAGATTAACCAGATTTTGAATTATAGTCTCGAAATTTATAACAACTCGTTATATAGAGGTGCGTTCAGTCATTGGAGGGGGAATAACAAGCCCCGCACCGTAAAACACTTTAAGACTTTTAATAATATCGTAATGAAGCCACAGATGGATGCGTCTTTAGAAAATATAAAAAAAAAGTTCATATGAGTTGTTTTTTAAAATACGTGATAAAATCATTTTGTCAAACAAAAAATATCTAAAGATAAACTATCAAATCTTACCTTGTTCAGACATTCAAAAGAAATGACTACTATTTGAATGTGAAGTAAATCTTCAAATCTCCTGATTTCTGAATAAGAACAAGGTTCCAAAGGAACTCCTGTATCTTTATGAAAAATTTTCACTCTATTGAGTAGATTTGGCCTTCTTTTATCCTTCATGGAGTTTATTGAAGCCAGGTCATTTTCCAAGTGCGCTGAAGCATATAAAATAGACTTAGCACAACATAACCCCTCCTTATGAGTCGGTATCGAAAGAACTGATGGTTTTTTAAGACGATCAGTTTCGATAATGATGACTCGGCGATTGCCACCTGTACCTATGTCTCTGTGAATGATGATGATTTCAACATCGACGCCATCTTTCAGGGTTTTTTTTTTTTTTTGTAGGATTAGTGCAACATTATGGGTGCAACAATTCTTCCCACCGTCACCTCGGATACTGGCAGTAGAACTGTTGACACATGCCTCTCTAATCCTATTGCCATGAGACAAAAGCGAATAAGATAAGAAGGCCTTAGGTTCTCCAAACAACGCAGAATGAGCAAGTTAAAAAGAGCTCTTACTGCTGAAACCAAGGAAGTGCGTTGAAGCCAAGATGGTATTTCTTTTTCAATTACTCTAGCCTTAAATGTCACCTGTTCTGCGTTGTATCGCTGATTGACCCTACTATTTGTTTCGTCAACGATTACCGCATCATCTAGCTGGAAAAAAATTACTTTAGATGGGTTATAATCATAACATAAGGCTACTCATATTTATAGAGATAAAAAATGCATCTATGAATCTGAAATTCAATTATACCTACTGTCCTACCGTCACAAGAAGAACCCTGAAAGTAGGCAGTCCCCTAAAGCAGTCCACAACATTTGGCTAACTAGGCAGGCTTCATTAGGCGAGACATTCTTTTCGCTTGTGTTTGTACAGGTGTATTTATATGACAAACAAAATTAAATTGTTGATAAACTTTGAAATTCCTCATCATTTAAGCTCAAAATAATGTCGCATAAGAAAGTCTTCAACGATATTTCTTCAACTGCTTTTTTATTGATTTTTTAAGACCATTTAACTGTCAATTAAATAAAAGCCATTGGATAATAACAAAATATTTTGATATTTTCTTGAAGATTCATGTGTATTTAAGAGTGGAAAGCTAATGTTTTACAACTAAATCCTCCCTCCTTCGTCTTACACTAGAATTTGGGAGTTTTGAATAAGGTGAAAATGAACGATAGTTTCAAATAATAAACTTAGGATCAGAAAACAAATAATAATTTGGAGCTGTTTAATTCATAATAAATATGTTACTGTTTGGTATTAGGAATAAGAAAAAACATGAAATTCAGCAAAAAATTAAAATATAAATAAATGAATGAGTATGCAAAGTTAAAGATATTTATTCCTTTTATATTCTTTTAAGAACTAACTAAGTATTTATCGGAATCTTTGTAATAACTCATGCACCTCAAAATTCGTTACTCAGTCAACATATCACTTCTAATAGATATATTACATATAAACGTAATATCCACAAATTATTGAAGAATAAATATTTCCGAAGAATTTTAATAAATTGAAATATTACTCAAAATTATTTACCTGGTATCTGTTACTAACTGAATATATAAGTGAAATAAATCTAGTTGATCAAACAAATTAACACCTTCAGATATTTATAATATTTTTAAAATTAAATAACAATCATTTGTACTTTTTGAAGTCATTATTGGAAGCATGGACCGAAATACAAAGCAAAATGAGACTTATAACCAGCGATTCTTCTAATTATAAGGGTACTTCTAACCGTTCTTTTGGCGCCAAAAGAAATACTACCTTTCCTTCATCCCCAAAATATAACAGAATATCCCGTTTTCAAGCCGACTGACCTCTACTTTAAGAGTTACTAGGGATTTTCTCCTGACAATACGTTCTCTGACGAAACATTTTCCAGGAAGGCAGGGCCACTTATCGAAGGTCTAGGGTGGTTCTAATCATTAATGTTAGATGAATATACAGAAGAAAAATAGAAATAAAGTCCTGAATCTAAAAATGCTATATTTACCTCAAATCCGAATAATACTTGATAGTAGAGAGGAAGAGGCATTGGATTGTCACAAAACATTTGTGATATCTCACTCTGAGGAAGCTAAAAATGTTAAAAAAAACTTTGAACTGTAATAAATATAAAAATAAGTTCATGTAAGTTTAAAAAAATAATGATATACATGCATCATCGTCATCAAAATCGATCTCATTTTCTTGAAACAGTTGTGAAGTTTCACTCAAAATTAAAAAAAAAAAGATTTAAGATCGTCATTTTCATACTATACATAACAGAGAATACCAGAAAAGCGAAATACATGCATCACTATCACACATTGAAATCCCTTCCAATCTCACTTTCTCATTTTCGAGAAAAACTTGTGAAGTCACACTTAAACACTGATAGGAAAAGCCCCCCACTTCCCCCAAATTTTTTTTGAGGAATTCCTAATAACATACAACACTACTACAAATTTCTTTAAAAAAATCCATGACTACGTACATCATCAAACTTGAAGGAATCCATCCACTCTATATCATTTTCAATGAAAAACTGAGAAATTTCACTCAAACACTAAACACAAAATATCAAAAAGAACTTACAAAAATTGTATCACAATGTCGTATTTAAAAAGTTTACAAAAATGGAATACATGCATTGTCATCACATTCATTCATCGGCATTATCTCATCTTCAAACAACACCTGATAATAAAAGTAGTATTAAAAAAACAGAAGTAAATACATTTCAAAAATAACAAACAGTAACAAACTGTTAAGAATACACCTTTATTCCAAACCTCGTTTAAAATGCGCGATATTCAAACTACACATTTCTTCTAAGCCTCGTTTAAAATGAATATAATCAAACTACATGTTTCTTCTAAGCCTCGTTTAAAATGCATAATATTGAAATTAAACGTTTTTTTTCTAATGTCTTATATAATACACAAGGTTATTTTAAATGCGAAATACAAGCTCTTAATGCAAACAAATATAGTAAGAAAAAAAAGTACCTCGCAGTTTAGCAAGCTAAAAATGAACATCATGTTACATCTTTATTCCAAATATTCACGCTACACGTTTATCCTAAGACTAACCATCGTTTACTTTTCTTAAATCTAACAATATGTAAAATGTAATTTTAAATACTGCATAAACATATAAAATGTTAATAACCAGCTTGTTAAAATAAAAAAGGAAATTTCATTGGAAAGGAAAAAACTTCACCAACAGGTCTCTTTGTAAAAGCCATGCTCGAAGATAACCAGGAGTTAGCTCTGTAAAGAAGAAAAAATGTACTCAGTCCAGCACAGGTCAAAGTTCAGGGGTAAGTGGATATGTCCGAAAACAGCCCCTTATAAACAAGGAGTTCTGTAGTGAACTCTTTTCAGTTCTCTGTATCAACCAATCAGAATATGAGAAACAGTCGGTAAGTAGAAGGTAAACAGCTCAACTCCTTTTCGAAATCAAGAAACTCCTCAACTCTCTATGACGTTGTGTCACCTTTCCATTCTTGCACAAATATGATTACATATCTGTTGCCACTAAGAAACGCTTAAATTATTAAATTCCACTAAATTCCACTTACCTTCTGCTCACTTCAGTTCAAATCAGCTCATTACAACTCAACTGAAAGGTAGCACATTAACAACTCAACTCCTAAATGACGTAATACGGATGAAGGATGTAAACAACTTGACTCAAAGGGGTGGAAAAGGGGATGCTGGAGGGAAACAACTCAACTCAACTCGCGCAGCAGGAAAGAAAAACTCAACTACTGGGGGTGAATAACGAGGGAGGGCAGTAGGAAAGAAACAACTCAACTCTTCCACCTACCATATACCCCTGTATACTACCCCGGTCCCATTAAACGCTCCTTGTTCTCTGATCGATGACCCTGAAGGGATTAAATGATTTTCATTTATTGATATCATCACAAATATACTAAAATAAATATATGGAAGAATAATTTATTCAGGTCATAAAACTTTCCCCAAAATAGACGCTAGAAAACAATGACACGTAATTAATTGCAGCTCACTAAGCAGAAATGAAAGTGTGGTGATTACTGGTGAACTTTGCCAGATTATTACTTTATGATAATTAAAATAGTTTTCTGCTTATATTTGTGAATGTGTATTTCTAGACAGGAAAGGAAAGGAAAGGAAAGCTGAGATAAGCTGATATTTCTGCAAGAGCCAGAATAACATATTTTTTTACAGTATAGAATAGAATGAAATGGAAAAATAAATTAGAAAGCAGTATTGAATATAGAAGAAATGGGAAAAGAGACAGTATAATCCTTGTAGAATTTATAAATAACGTTTCAAAAATACCTGAGCATTATTTCCTCAATCAAGAAAATTCTGAAGAGGTGTTAAGTTTTATTCCTTATTTTAACTATATAGAGGCTGCTTAAAATTGAAAAGTTGTCGAAAACTTGTTCAACTAGATCACCTATTAAACAAACTTCATAGAAAATAAAATTATGCCTAATAGTTTCAGTATGCGTTTCTTATTTTGGTCAAATATTTCATCATATTTCAACGGTACAAAATAATTTTAATTTATTAAATTTTAAAATTTTTCAATGTGAAATTTGTGACATTCAAAAAGGGCATATGAGAGCTTTAGGATACATGGCAGGTAATTTCAAAGTTGTTTTATAAGTATCATTACTAGGATTTATCCTTTTTGTGACCCTTGGAGTAAGTAAAACACTATTAAAAAACTGATGATTAATTCATGAATAATTCAGTTAAAATGTTATGAATAATTGGAGAGTAATTAATTCAAAAAGTTTTGATTCTTTCTACAATAATTTATAAGCAATTTAGTTTAATTAATTAATATTAGTTTCCTTTCGTTTTTCTATGTTTTTTACTATATTCATCAGCATACAAAATAAATCGGTCTTTGTTTATAATCTGTTCATAGAATATATGCGAACGGGAATTATAACATTTATGTCTTAAAAGTATGTCTTGTTAATTAGAATAACTCATCCATAATCATGATATCTATATAATTTCTGACACGTAATTTAATTAGTGTTTCTCTAAATGATTTTTGTTTTCCCTGATTGAAATTATAGTATTGAATATTGCCACATCAACTTTTAATAATTTATTCCGAAAATTAGCAACTGCAAGCATATATACTGATCAATATAGAACAAAGAAAATGAAGTTTTCTTCTTTCCTTTTGAAATGATTAATTAAACAAAGGAATAAATTTAATAATATTTCTAAACATTCCACTCTAGTTCTCTGATGAGACAATTAAATAAAGATGTTTTAATGTTATATTAATTTGCTCCGAAAGTTTTATTTAAAACTATACAAAGGCTGTGTTAGAATAATGGAAGATTATGAATCATATAAAGATGTCAGCAGACTATATTACACTTGGAATAAAATTTGCTATTTTTAATCATTATCAATTGAACACAAACAATCTAATTTTTATACCGAACATACTTGATTAAGATATTCAATGCTGAAAAGGTCAGTTTATTTTTGTATTATTAAGACCATAATATTTATTTCATGCAACTGACTTATATCAGAAACTCTTAATATAAGGAAAAGTATGTCATTTAAAAAAAATTGCATACTTAAAAAACTATCCTTATTTTTAAATACAGGTTTTAAAAATTATTCGGTAAACATAATTTCTGTACTCTGTATTTTTTAAATATTCAGAAAGCGTTTTTACTGCGTTTTATTTTGAAAATGTATCTAAAAAATAAATTTTAAATCCTTCATTAAATATGTTAACATAAAACCGTAACTGTTTTAGTGATAGACTATTTCACAATAATTTGAATTTCCTCTTAAAGTTTTGAACTTTTTGATGAAATTTACTTTCCTCATATAATAATAATAAAATATTTTAAACAATAGTTATTCATTTCCCTCGGTGGCATTAGTTCATGAAGCCGAAAACATAATTTTTTCTTAGTTAATTATTTTGACAAAGACCGATAAATCTGTTGAATTAAGAATCTAACATATTTCCAGTTGTAATTCGAAACAAATATTCGAATTTTTTTTTTAAAGTTCCGGAAAAGTAACTGAATATTACGACTTCGTTATAAGTATCCTATTTGTAGTAGTCCATTTGTTTTCTTAGAAATTAATATATTTTTTCTAAAGCCACTCAGATTTTACATTTAGAGAATTTCAAACGAATTATAAAGAAATGACTTCTAAACTATCCAAAATGAAAATATTTTGAAATTGTCAAATATGTAATGAGGATTTTTCTTAGTTTTAATATGCGTTTTATTGGAAAAAAACATATATTAATTAAGTTTACATTTACAATATTTGTTTTTATGTAAATTTTATTAGCATGGAATGTTTTTATTTTACTATTTAATTGTTAGTCACGATAACTGAAACATGAAATCAGTAAATCTAAAGTTACATGCATTAGTTATACATAGTTGAAAAAAATAATAATATCTATTATTTTAATTAAGTTAAATATGCTTATTAAGTACAAAGATTATTTATTTTTTAAAACTCATACGACAAGTAATTCCCCATACCCTCCCAAAGAAATAGTATAATTCTGAGAACAGTTAATTAGATAATTGTAATAAAAATAATTGTATCATAGTTTTTAAAAAAATGATTTTGTAATTTCGTATAAAGGATTTAATTCTGTTTAAAATAACTGGTATGATTACAAGAATTTTTTAATTTAATTTATAAAAAGAAATCAATTGAGTATTAGCAAAAATGTATGCTATAAGACCTATATCATAATTTAACTCATCATTGTCTTTTATATAGATTGAATTTAGTCAAATGATAAGGATTCTGATTTTCATAATGAATAAAGAAAATTAATAACATTAATAATCTTTTTGTTCTGAAAGAAATTTTTGAATTTGTTTAAATGACGCAGAAGAATGTTTATAAAAGAAATGGATTGCATAATTCAATTATTTTAATAATATAGCCCTCATATTTTTTAAATAAAAAGTGTTCGAAGCCATAATCAGGCATTTTCTAGCAAAGAATTTCATATCTTATTATAATGTTGTGGAGTAAAGAGTACTATTTTAATGCCTTAATAATTAATGTTTGGAAAACTCTTTTTCCTTTCTCGTTTATGAAAAGTACAAAGAGAAGTACTGTAATTACCGAAAAATCGGAACTCGAAATTTTGACATTTAAAAACATTTTTAAACATTTTTCATTCCAAAACAGTTTATCTTTTCTACGAAAAAGAAGGCCTCTCACTTAGGATCACATATTTTTTAGCTAAAATTTGTCTTTCACTTCACTGTTTTCAAAATTAAAATTTTTTATAAAAATTCACCTTTAATACGATATCTCAAAAACTAATAGAGGTATTTGCATAAAAATGTTAGCGTGTGTTTTAAATGATATGGACAATGGAAGGAACCAGAAGTTTTATCGTTGGTTTATAGGCGATTTTAGAAAAATGAAGTTGCGAATTTATGGAAAAAATGCATATATGGGTATATTTCTACCCATAAATCCATTACATCTCAAGATTTTTCTTAGATTTTGGTTCATTTCATTCATCATTATATTCTATAATTTGTGTACAAAGAAAAAAAGAGATAGCTGCATTATCATTTAGTGTAGAGTGTTAACCATTTTGGTTAAATTTCTTTACAATTTACTACACATTTTTCCTATTTCTCAAAATGTATTATATTTTCAAATACTTTTTGCATTTAAAATGTTTATAATTGTCAATACATATAAAAACCCTGAATGGTTTTAAAAAAGCCAATTTTCAAAAATTTTCCTTCGAACGTAGTCGGATACCTTAAGTCGCATGCACGTAAACGCAATAACTCAAAAATACCATAATATAAGTAAATGAAATTTCCTATGTGATCATCTGACTACAATTTCAATTTGATGATGAATTTTAGTTTCAGTAGTCGAAAGTGACACCATAAATACAAATTAAATTTTCATCTACTTTTGTATTAAACTCGTGCCACTGATTAATTGTCGAAGATTACAGAACAGATTCTGTAACAATGCTAGTATCACCTCAAAAATTTATATTTTATAATAAGGATTCGCATGCTAGGTATTTATGCCCTTACCCTATGATTGTAATTTTATGCAGAGGCTGAGGCGGATAGTACCTTTATTTGATGGTGAACAAGAAACTGGGTTTTTTTTTCAGGGGGGAAGCGTTGGTATCTCTGAAGATGGTTATCATATTTTGGCTCCTGTTTTGATTCAAATCTAAGGTTAAAAACTATTATCATCTAGAACTACTATTTTTTTCCAAATTATATATTCTTACTACAACAAAAAATTTTGAACGATAGGTTGGCTCAAAGGTGTAGAATAAATGCTTAGCATCTTACTATGCGCATTCATTAGGTTGAAAGGTAATTACGGTTTTCTGACAAATTTTCCGAATTACCCTAATTATGAAATAAGAAAATAAGTTTATTTATAAACCAACAGTAGTAAATAGTTGGATTTATTTATTGCAACTGCACAAGTGTCCTTAAAACTGATCTCCCAAATTATTCATATGATTTAAAGTTGAAAATCATGTTCATTTATTTAGAAAAAAAAAGATACTGTATGCCTGTAATATGAATTATTTACTTAAATAATCAAATGTTCCGAAAAACTGTTTGAATCAGTAAGAAGATCAAAATGTATCACGTGTGGTTTTAGAGAGCCGTTTGTTTATATTAATAAATCTATCAAACTTAAAAACGCAGAACAGAAGCCAATGCCTTCCCTCATATGAAGGTCAAATACCATACAATGAGACTGTTAAGTGCTTCACTCTTATCATAATGGGAGGGTAAAATAGAACTGATCAAAATCATACAACGTACAATGTAGCAATCTCGAAACTACAAATCTATTCCTACCAAATAAAACATTAAGCATTCCATTCTTTTTCCACTTAGTCAAAATATAAACAAAAACCCAGAACAAAATAAAGCAGGGTCCTTTATCGGCCAATCCACGTGCAATTCATTCGATGTTTAAATGCCCCAGACTAAATAAAACATAAAAAAGCTGAGAATCGAAATAGTATTTTAAAGGTCAATTAATGTCATGTATTTCAAAATGCTTTTGAATAATAAAATTGAAATATTCTCTTCGGAAGGCTCAAAAGCAAATCGTTCAATCCATAGCTTGTTTACACGCGACAACTTGAAAGAAGAAGAATTTTTACAGTAGTTGGCAACAGACTTTACTTCAAATAATAAATTGTTGTCTGACTTTTTATTTCAAAACATTTGTCTGACGTTGTTTTTTTAAATTCTTTTTCGATATCGCTCTGAAAATGTGTAAATATGCTATATTTTCATAGCGTATTAGCATTTAATTAATTATATTAAAATCTAAGCAATTTTATATATCGTATAATTTTGCATTCAAACTTTTAACTTATATTTAATATTGATATATAATGAAATCGCTTCGCACTATAATAGGGCGTCATAGAGATTGAAATGATTCGGAAAAAAAAAAGAAAACAGGACACACTGGTATTCATTGTTTTAAAAAGGTATTCGAAGTATCTGCTTCATGCAGTTTTCCAAATATTTCCCTTTGTAAATGTATAATTTGACTGGAAAATATTTTTGGCAGCATTCAGTTTTTTTATTAAATAAAATTGTGTAATATTGAAATAATAAATTGTCGTTACCTCATTGTTGTAAAAACAACAAGAATAATGGTAACTATAAAAAAGTCTCATGCAGATGGGGTACAATAATGTGTGTTTAATTTTCATAAATTAGTTTAAGAAAAGAATATTTAAACGGAGAATGTTTAATTTAAGATTTGTATGAATCTAAGAATTTCTTTTTTAAAATTTCAGGTACATTTTGATAATTATCTGCCAACTGATAAACAGAATGTTGATTGGGTATATAAAATGGTATTTATTAGCAATAGCGTACCATATATTGAATAAGCAACAATAAAAAAATTATTATTTTTATTTCAATCACTATCTGAGCCTTAAGTGTAGAGATTATTTTTTCCAAACTACAGGATATAACATTTGAGATATTTACGAAACACAGTAGAATCAAAAAGTATTAACTGCAAGAAAATAGGATAGAAGCGGAAAGCTGTAAGATTTACTGAGAAATATTCGGGAAAATGCCACTTTAGAACATAGAAAACAAAATGATCAGACTACCAACTTCAATAAAAATTCAAGAGACGTTATAAAAAACAACGATGCACGACAGAAACTCTTTTACGATGGAATTTTCTCTTTAAAGGTAAAAAAGTGAAAATTCTTTTAAGTTTAAGAATAAATCAAACTTAAGTAAAAGTGGAGAAGTGAGTAGAACAAAATACTATTTGTAAAGTGAAAATGCACTCAGTCTCGTAACCGCTAAGTTCGTAGATGAAGTTTTAAAAGTCGGCGTAAAAGATGCTTAGTGTGCATTTAAAAGAAAAAAAAATTAAAGAATTCAGCTGGGATTCAGATAATCTTCATTTTTTTAGGTATTTCTTATTATTCTAAGTCATTTATCTAAGTTTAACACTAAAAATTCGATACTAAAACAATGTGGTAAAAGTTCTTAACTTGTTTATTTTTATGGTTTATGGATTTTTAGACAATTTATTAGAAAATAAATTGAGACAACAAATTTTAAAATTTTCTAACTTATTAAACACTATTGTTATTTATCCAATTAGAAATTCTCTAATTTTTGCATAAGCTTAAGGCGATTAAAACTTTATGGGATTAATTTTGAAATTAAATTTGAAGAATTTTTACCCTTTATAAAATTTTAAAAATAGCAATTGCGATGTTTGATATGATATAGGTAGAGTAAAAAGAACTTTGAATCGGATCCCAACAAATACAATTTTCAATAAAAAAGTCTTATCTATTGAATCATTTGAAAAATTGGAATTAGGATATAATAGGAAACGATGACAATAATCCGTATTAGTGAGGCATTACTAGATGAATTGATTCAATTGATTTAAAAGAAATATTCCATTTGATTTTATTGAAAGTAAGTTGAAAATTTAAACTCGACAACATAATAAAAATTATTTTTTGAAATTTCCCATTTTATTCAATTTTTTGAAACTTTATTACATGTTTATTAAAATGTTACGATACTAATTGTAATGTCTTCGAACTGAAAATATATATATCCTTTAGAAATGTACTGATTCCTCTAAATTAAACTATTTCCCAAGAAGCACGGTCTCCATTAATTGGACGTTCCAAATTCCAGTTATTTGAGTTGCAACATTATCTTCACTGTGTTCTTTGATCTGACTGATAAAATTTCTGCATGGGATTTATTTTAATATTTTAATAATATGACTTTCTCATATATGAATGCATTCCTATTTCCTGTGTTGTATTATTGCTAATTATTATCAATAAAAGTTAAATAGCATCAGCAATTGATTCAACGCGTGGAATTATAACAAGATATTTTTTAAATCATTCATCTTTAACAGTACTCTTTTGAATTTCAGAATTCTACAAACAATTATTCTGCTATATTTCCAATATTAATCTCATAAAATTAATAGCAAATTTATTTTTTAAGAAATTTTTTTCGCTTTTCATGTGTGATAAAAAAATTGATTATTATTCAACCTAACTTTTTAAGTATTTCGCATAACTTCACTGAAAGATTAAGATAACTATCAAATCTGAAAGTCATTTTTTGAGTACTGTAGAAGAATGATTTTATCACTTAATTAGAATGCGCGTAGAATTGTCAACGCATACAGACAAAAAAAAACAGCGGGAAATATCTTCTGAAATCAATATTAGCCTTACGATGGACGTACTCGTAGTACGGTCCAGATAAATTTGACAATGATTGACTATTGCAGCAGAAAAACGACCCTAATGCTTTATTAATAGCAAGTTATTATCTGCATTTCCTTTCCTATGTTCATGACTACATCAGTTGAACACAAGAAGAATGTAAAATCGTGGCTTGGTCAGATGAGTCACCCTTTCAGTTGGTAAAAGCTGATGGTAGGGTTCTAGTAAAGAGCAGACCTCGCCACGCCATATACTTAAGCTGTCAACAAGGCACTGTGTAACGCGATGGTTGCTTCAGTGGGGGTATTTTTAGTTTGGGCTATTTTTACTTGGAATGGAATGCGTCAATCCATCAAACTGATCTAGAAATATTTATCTTCAACTACTTGGAGACCATTTGCAGATATTCATGAACCTTACGCACAAAAGGAACCGTATAATTTTTATGGTGGATCTCACCCAGCCAGAATTGCTTGTGAATGATTGGAAAAACATTCTGCACGATTGCATCGAATTATTTGACCAACTAGATCACCCGTCATTAATCCCATCTAACATTTATGGTACACAGTGACCAATTCGTGCACACCGGCAAAATTTTCAACATTATTGATGTCTATTGTGGCAGCGTGGCCTAATAGTTTTGCTCAAAACTTCCATTAGTTTGTTGAGTTCATGCCACTTCGAGTTACTGAACTTAACAGGCAAAGAAAAGATTGCGACACCTTTTTTGAAGGTATCCCATGATTTTTGTCATCTCCATGTATTATTCTCTCTAAATTTTATTAGCTCAATGAGAAGTATATACTTCTAGAATGTATAAGAAATAGCGATTAAGGCGAAATTTCATTATTTGTTTATGGATTTTCTTTTGAGAAATTAGTGCTCCTAACTAACCCTTAAAATTCTAATCATTTTCTAACTGGAAACAAGCTTTCCTTTAAATGAAATTAGAATTTTCAACGCATTTCACTATTTATTAAATGATAATTAGTGATGTTAAATCTTGCCTTCCTAATTACCAAAAATTCTTTTAAGCCCTATAACAATTGGTATTTAAAAAGAAATCTAACATAAGTTATTAATACATGTGCGTGAAAGTTTTCGTACATACAAAAAAGATGATAAAGAAGATGTGAAGCCGTCTGAAAGTACGTACAGAAAAAACAGGGCAATAAGGGACTCTTAAGATGAATTTTTAAAGATTTTTCAATAACAAATTGATGTAGCAGAGATACAGAGGAAAATATTTTACAATTATTCATTGATCAGTTGTTAACAAATATTTTAATTACGATATATAATGTTGGAGTTACACAGCTGAGGACATCATTCATATACCTTTACAATTGATATTCATTATGGTGAACTACAGATGATACGCATGAAGACCACTAATTTGGCTCCACCAATTCCTTTTTGGTGGCGAGTGACAAGTTCAAACTTTCCGAAGAATCAGATAAATGCTGTTCTCCTCGCTTGTATCATTGAAATGTATGGTTTGAAAGAAGAGTTTTTTTTTTTTTTTTAAATATGGTAAATGCCAAAGAATAAGGAATTAAATACTAGACTGAGCATTCTACTTGGTGAAGAAAATACAATTTATTTTATTAAACTGAGCTACTAATATGTGTTATAATATTCAGTTATTTTAGAATTTTTAGATGTCTATCGCCCAATATTTTAATGTAGATATAATGCTTTGTATGATGCTGTTTTGTTAAAAAGGAAATGATTTTTATAAAAATTAGCAAAAAATTAATATTTTAGGTTAGCTGGAAAAAGGCAGTAAATTCATTCTTTAGTAATATGAATGAATGATGAGTAATTCAAAGAAAATTGAAATGATGAAAATACTTTCACATTATTTCAAATATTTCCATTTCAATTTATTTCTTACTGCAACTGCAATCAGAAGACGAAGCAGGTGTTTCAGTTACCCAAGAGGCTATGGGTCAATTTGGTTAATTTCTGTAAATAAGACAATAAATGATAATTTAAAAAAAATAAACTGTATGCTGGCTTATGTAGAACATGATTATGTACAAGACAAGAATAGTATACTTCTTTTCTCTCTAAAACTATCATTTAATTGAAAAAATATAATTATCTCCAATATTTGTTTTCTGTAACTTTAACTGAAGCCATATCATTTCTGCAGTGTTACAAACTTTAGTGTTTTCCAGCACTTGATAGGTTGTGGGTTGATATGTACCGCATGTATGCTAATTATTTTTTGTATGATTGCAAGCAGAATTAATTCACAAGAATTGGCTAAGAGAATATAGCGAATAGGAATGTATTAAAAATTATTAAACCGTATAGGAAATAAGCAAGAGTTCTTACAATAATTTGTTCAAATCCTGCTTTTTCATGATAAAATGCAATTTTATATTTCGAACAAGAGCATTGTTTTTATATTCATATAAAAATATTTAAACATAATTCAAATAACTGGAAACGTAAATAGAAAAATATTGATTAAAACTTTAAAGCCCTTAAGATACACATGAGTCCCCATGGAATTTCATGTGTAATCAAAACGCTTCTTTAAGGAAGTTCTTAAATCATATTGATAGCCTTTAATTTATAAAATCAATTGTTCAGGTAGAGAGTCACAACATTTTTTAACAATAATCGTATATTTATAAAATATCATATTTGTTGAAAAATTCAAAACTAAATCATGGTCTAAAGTAAACATATCGAATAACTCAAAGAATTCAGAAACGAAAATATTTTTCCCAAGATATTTCTCTTTGAAAAATATAAAATAAAAATCGCATTGTCCTCTGGATAAAAATATTCTCACATCAGCTCTCAATGATGTAGACATCATACTGAATGTAATGCATATGGTGGCGACGCATTCCAATATGTCTATACCTTATTCTTATTTTGAAAGACTTTTAGAGCACTATCAACTATGAATAGATGGAATTATAGCATGCATTCTTGAAAAATAATCTATTAAGTAAGTACATTCATGATTTAAGACCTAACACGAGTAACAATAATTTACATTAGAATTTGAATTCGATGATTTTTTTCTATGTCAAAAGTGTATAATCGCAGTAACAAGTATTACTAAGAAAAACAGTTCCTTCTTTTTAAAAAACATAAAGTCTTACCGAAAAAAACGGTCTTTTTTACGAAATCTTTAGAGAAAGTGACATTCATAAAATGTATTATTGAAAAGTTGGTGATTTTTCAGTGTCAAACGCGGAGCTAAAATCAGATATTATACATTGTCTTCAGGCATTTGAAGGAAATCTGCTGAATGTCCAATTTTATTCCCCAGACGCATCACGTAAAAAATGAAATGTGAATCATTTAAATGGCATCGAAATTCTCTAAGCTTTTAAAAGATGAAACACTGTTCTCCCCCGTTTCTAGTAGAAAAAAAAACTAACTGAAGGAGAATTCTTTATCTGTGAAATATGTTGCCAGCAGAATCTTATATAAAATAATTCTATTTTATAAAAAAAATTCATATATTTTTTTTTAACATAGTAACTCCTCAAGAGTTTGATACTTAGAGAAATTTTAAAATTTATCTTATAGCATGGATATTTATACTATGTGTAACATAACTTCGCAAAATATATAATACTTCAATCGTTTCCTTGAAATATGTATATTTTTTTCTTTGAATCGACGGGTTAATGTGTTTCACATATTCGCAGATATTATTTATCAGTTAAAACGCACTGCAACCAAATTTTATAGAAATGTGAAGACACATTAGGAAATTAGAGAATGGAATAATACGATAATTGGGTATTTATAATACATTGATTATCGATTTTTTGATATAATGCAGATTACATTTTGTTTTTAAATTTCGAAAACAGAACTTTTCAAGACTAATATACTATTTATTACACTGAAGATATATGCATGCATGGTGTGTGGTAAATCTTACATCAAATCTCCTCTTGGTGGGGAATGATATAAAGCTAAAGCAGTGGCAGCCAATTACAGTGGTATTGTTATTATATAAAATCGATTTGAAGAGGCTATATACAACAAAATATAGTTTTTGTGTTATCTCAAAAGGTGTTAATATAATTATACCGAGCGTTAAGGCACGTCAACCGTGACGTGAATGAAAGAATTCATCAGGGCAAATTTTATTGAATTCATCAAGGCATCACTTTTTCTTTCTTGTCTTTCGCATTCCAAATTACTTTTGTTTGAGATATAGAAATCTTGGTACATTGGAAAGATGAGAACGATATCCACCAACGTTGAAAATCAGTTTTTGACCAAAAGTCACAATTTATTCTATTGCTTTAATTGAATACTCAACTTTAACAATTCGTAAACTGATTGTTTATTTCTATGATAAATAAAAATAAAATCACCGCATCTAATGGGAATAATTACATTTGCATTAGAAGTAATGAAACTTGAAAGCGAGAGTTCTTTCAAATGAACTGGAAATAGAATGTTCAGGGCGTGATTTTCAGCCACATAAATTATCAGCCATTAACGTAATCAATCGCATTAAGCTTATTTGTGTGTGTGTGTATATATATATATATATATATATATATATATATATATATTCGTAATATAAGCCAAGTAAAAGAGAATACAATCGAGTCAAAATTAGAAAAAATATCAAGAGTCTGGCCTGAAGACTTTTTCAAGGGTCCTCCTCAGGCAAGGATTCAAAATAAAGGATTTTTTCTCTGAAGAATCGGACAGTGGCAAATAGTATTGACCCCGTATGACCCGATAATTAAGGCCAAAGAGATGCACCAATTAAACAGCAAAGGCGCAAAACAAAACAACATTAAAAACATCACCAAATAAAGCAAAAACATATACAAAAATACACGAAATAGTGGTAGCATTAGCGCTTACTCAATGATAGTTATTTAATATTTGTTTTTAAAAAATTTAAATTTTAATCTTGTTCGAATAAGAAATAATTTTTAGTTTCGATTCCAATTTTTAGTTCAGTTTTGTTTGCTAAATTTTTCTAACTTAGGTTTGCTTCATAAATACGTTTAATTTTATTTGGGGTTTAAATTGGCTTACTTTTTGTAGTTTAATTCAGAATTAAATTTTAATTTCGATATAATTTGTATCATTTTCAAAAAAAAAAAATGTTTCAGTTCCGCTTAATGGCGCTCAGAACCTCCATTTATTATTTTTTTCACAGTATTCAATACATATATATATACATATAAGACAAAAATGAGTATAAAATGCATTTGCAATAGTTATTTAAAAGATAGATCTAAATATAATCTGAAAATCATATGCTGATATTTTACTAAATACTTTTGTAGATTGGTTAATTGTTTTAATCCAAAAATGGTTCATCACTTCTAGAAATAATCTCAAGTAATCACAGAATATTTTCTAAAAACATTATTTTCTGCGACATTCATTATTTTCAGCTGGCACCCAAATGGCATTATTCATATAACGTCTATATAAGAAATCTCTAAGAAATATCTAGCTTATCCCGATCTCTTAAACAACTTTTTTTCAACAAAATGTTTAGAATTTGAAATAAAAGTCAAAAGTATTAATTACATTAGAGATAATTATCATTTATTTCGAAAAAGTATATACAAAACAAATAATTTATCTAAATGTTGTTTTATTATAAGCGCCAAAACATTAAAAAAATGTATTAGATGTAAATATTCGTTTTAAAGAAGTGCGAAGCCGTTTATATAACAATTTTGTAGCTTACATTTGCCATTGGGATTCGAGAACATCTGCCATTTTCTTACAATTAATTTATATAATCAACGAGGTTTATCCCAATTGTTTTTTTAAAAATCGGCATTTATCCTTGTTTCAATGTGATTATTTGATCTTGTCTTATTACTTTTATGAGTATTAACATCAATTGTTAGCTCGACCTGACTGCAGATCTTATCAAAAATTTGAAGTCGAATTTCATCATAAATCCCTTCACGTAAACTTTATTCTGTTACGAGAAAAAGTTGCTTGTCGTTTTTTGAAGTTTAGAATCTGTAACTAAAACCGAGGAGTCAGCAAACTGAATGTGACGGAATTTCTCTTGGATGTTTGCGAGCTGACAAAGTCTGACTGGAACAATACATCACCCCTATCTTACTGCAGCTTAAAATATTTACTCCGTCAGGTCCTAATGGTTGTAGAACTTTCTGGTTTGAAAATACTCTACATTTGTTGGAATAAATTTTGAAACTTAGAGACTTTCATTTATTTTTCTCCCTAATTTCTGGCACCTCGCACTCTTAAAGTTATTTATTACATAAGATGGAGCGACTTGTAAAACATATTCGCCCAAATAATCATGAAAAAAATATGTTAGATATTAATTTTATTTTCGGGTACTTCTTTTTCATTCACTATATAAGAAATTTTGGTTTGATTAATGAGTATGATGTTTGTCAAAACTTATCGAATACATTTAAATACAATTTTCTCAGATACATTTTAAGTCTAAGCCTTAAATAGAATTGGTAAATGATGGTCATAAATTAGGTGAGAAATTATTTGTATTGTTGTAAACCAAGTGTCATAATATTTTTTGTTCTATGAAAAGTAAATTTTGCCTAAACATTTCTACAGATGCACCATGTTTTGATTATATAATTTTAATACCATGCCGAGTTTGAGAATATTGGAAATATCTATTTTTCATATTGAAATTTTCTTTCGAAAACAACATGAATGCTTCGTAAGGAGTTCTTTCGTTGTAGATTCAGTTTTCTCTTTAATCATTGCTTTCTTCAAAATCTAGTAATTGATTGCAAAAGATATAAAGAATACCTATTCAAATATCGTATAAACATATAATTTAATTTGCATATTACACTTTCAAAATGTTAGAATTTTTTTCTGCTATCAGATCAGAGTTTTTTGATATTATAGAAGGAACTTAAACATTTATTATTATTCAATAATTTGAGTGCCCTTACTAATAACCTCAATTATCTCTATATCATATTTAGAAACGATTACGATATTTAGAATCTGAAAAAATACATTTTTATTATGTATCTATTTAATCTGAAGAAATGTCTTTTTATTATCTAAGTGCGGAAAATTTATTTAGTTTAGTTATATTAACGTCCCGTTTAAAGCAACACGAGGGCTATTTTGGGACCGACCACGTAATTTTGAACCACGGTCAGATGACGAGAACGACACCTGAATTGGCAACCCCCTCTCCACAACACGCCACACCAGCCGGAGGACATTTGGCCTGACAGATTTAACGTGCAACAGACCCCCTCACACGACGGTTCTTCGGTGGAATCGAGTCTCGAACCTGAAACCCTCCGGTTCCGAAGCCGAGACTTTACCACCGGGCCACCGAGGCCCCGAAAATTTATTTAGAAATGTATTCTCTTTAATCGGGTATAAATTTAGAATTAAAATTCAATTAGAAATTCAGTTGAAGTCAATGGTAAAAATTGAACAAAAATTTAGGACAACATAGTTTTTAGATCAATGATCTAATTATCATTTCTTTTCTTTCCATCGCCAAATTGAAAACAGTGTTGTCAAAGTTTTCATGTATTGATCAAAGATCATTTATAAAGTTCAATAAGTAGGAGGATCTAGGAATAGTATTAGTACTATACCGTTTGCCTAATACCAATCTAAATTTCGAATTCTAATTTGTCCGTACAGACAAATGTTTCCAGACAGAATGTTCTGCGTTACATGGAAATACTTTCTTGGTGGATGTTCTAAAGAGGAATTAAAATCTTTGCAAAATGAACTTAATTTTCTAAGCGGCCTGAAAGAGATTAAACAGCAGTTTACTATGTAATTACACAGTTTTATGTTTTGAATGTATAGAAGAAAATTACTTGGATGGGTATTACTATCCAACAATTACGAGTTCTCCGATATATATTTGTCTCGGAATAACGTCTGGGTTCAATCTGATAAGTAATTTGGTTTGTCAGTCCTGTGACTATGAGCTCAGTCTGAGAACATTACAATAGATCGAATTTGAGTATTCTAACTATAAGATGGATTGATAATTAGAGTAGAGTTGTCATTAAAGTTCAGACTTTGAGCACAGTTTTGAACAATGGATTGCATTTAAAGAATTCAGTTTCATAGACTCGTAGTTACTGCTATTTAATTCGAAGGTCTACAGTAAGTTTGCCGCAGTTTAAAACATTATAACAGATATTCGGAGAGAAAATCGATTCTCGCGAACTAAGAGATGATTTCTCAAGTGCCTGCACTGACTATGAACTTATTAGTAGAGTTTTAGAATAAAGCTTTTAGTAAAACGTTACTTAGTAACTTTCAGTAAAGCTTTTAGTTAGAGGTATGAACAGTTTAGTGGAAAATTTAACCATCACTTTCTTTAAAAAAATGGAAAAGCTAAATAACTTACAAAACACATTATTAGGATCAATATACTTGTATACATATTCCAAACAGGCCTGTTGTAAAATATTCAGCTACAAATATTTTCTATGAAATTTCTCTAAGGCCAACCAGAATATATATATATATATATATATATATATATACACTGAAGTGACAAAAGTCATGGGATGACTGTTAATATCGTGTCGGTCATCCTTTCAATGATGTCCCATAAATGCTCGATGGGATTCATATCGGGCGATCTAGGAGGCAAGATCATGCACTAGAATTGTCCGGAATGTTCTTCAAACCAATCGCGAACAGTTCTGGCCCGGTGACAAGGCGCATTGTCATCTATAAAAATCCCATCGTTGTGTGGGTACGTGAAGTCCATGAATGCCTGCAAGTGATCTGCAAGCAGCTGAACATAACCATTTCCAGTCAATGATCGGTTCAGTTGCACCAGAGGACCGAGTCCATGCCATGTAAAAACAGCCCACACCATTATGCAGCCACCACCAGCTTGAACAGTGCCTTGCTGACAGTTTGTGTCCATGGCTTCTTGGGGTCTGCGCCACACTCAAACTCTATCATCAGCTCGTAACAACTGAAATCGTGACTCATTTGACCACGCCACGGTTTTCCACTGGTCTAGGGACCAGTCGATATGCTCACCAGCCCAGGAGAGTCGCTGCAGGCAATGTCGTGCTGTCAGTAAAGGCACTCGAGTCGGTCTTCTGCTGTCATAGCCCAAGGAAGACAAATTTCGCCGCACAGTCCTATCGGACACGTCCCTCGTACGTCCCACATTGATTCCTGCAGTTATTTGACGAAGTGTTGCGTGTCTATTAACATTCACCATTCTACACAGACGTCGGCGGTCTCGGTCGTTAAGTGCAGGTGGTCGCCCACTGCGCTGTCCATGATGGGATGTGATGCCTGAAATTTCATCCTCTCGGTACACTCTTGATACTGTGGATCTCGGAATGTTGAATTCACAAACGATATCCGCAATGGAATGACCCATGCGTCTAGCTCCAACTAACATTCCACGTTCAAAGTCTGTTAATTCTCGTCGTGCCGCCATAAAACACGAAAAACCTGTTCACATGAATAACTTGAACACAAATGAAAGCTCTGAAAAACGAACTGCGCATTTATATTTTTTCGCTGCGATACTACTGCCATCTGTATATTTGCATATTGCTATCCCAT
>JAPMOQ010058975.1:6556319-6657073 GCA_026543055.1 Argiope trifasciata
ATATAAAAGCTCATTTCAAGACAGTTTTGTTAGATATGGAATGAAATATTTACAGGCAATTTTGAAGTTTTGAAGATATGGGTTCATAAATCGTGCCTAGCGATAAATCTTAAGCTTCCTGCCCTGTTTGAAAACATTATTTTTTTTACCAAATTATTATTCATATATATTTATTATTTTGTTTTACCAAAAAATTATTCACATATATTAAATTAGCCTTTCACTATATTCTCTTTGAGATATTTATGTGTAAAGACAGGCAAAATTAACTATAAGGAATCTAGCTAGTATTTTTTACAGATCGTTACTATGCTACTTTAAAAGGAAAATACTAAATTTGACACAATATTTAAAGTTAAATTATAATTATATTTAATAAACTTATTCATTTCTACAAATTGAAGCAATTTATTAAAATATTTAATCAGTTTATCCTCTAATAATTTTGATAAAAATTATTTTTCTTTTCATATAATATCATGTTTCGAAATAGAGTCTTGCATAAAATGCATTTAAAGCCCTTTTTTAATCGGTTTTGATAATGGTTAAATATAGAATGGTTATAGTTAAAAGTTCCACACTGAAACTGTCATAAAAGAAAAACTACTGGACCAAATACGATCAAACTTGATAATAATTTAAAGGTGGTCAGGGAAATTTTGAATTCGAAATAAATAATAATAATAATAAACTCACCACAGTGGAGAAATAAACGCTGTGCAAACAGACGACAAACAGACATGTGCTTAACATTCCTCCTGAGTTACTATTAAGACTGTGATTTAACGTACTTTCAAAAAACTGGGGAGGTCACATTAAACATGCTTTGTAACACATTTCAGAAACGATTGAGCTCATGTCTTCCTGAATTATTTTGTATAATAATATTGAATATATCAACATTCCTCCTGGAGGTGAGTTTTTGAACCTTTTTTTTTTTTTTTTTGCTGTAAAGAGATTTTCACGACATCCTTTAAACCATAACCAAATTTGATAATATTCAATCTGGCAGTTTTCCTTTTATGACAATTTCAAAGAGGAACTTTAATTATAACCACTCTATAATATCCACCACTTGCTTTCAGTCGGAATTTCAAAGCTTAGAAAATAAAATGTAATTAATTGGAAACATCATTTGAAACAAGAAGCTCATTAATTGTTTGATAACGGTTCTCTATCTATACTTCATTAATAGTATTAATACTCCTTTTCCCTATTAATACTTCTTAAATTATTTAAGATTCACATTAATTTTATTTGAATACTTAATGCCTCATTCAGAATTAAAAATACTCTATCGCAATTTCGTTTTGTTTGTTTTAGGTTAACTGTTAGATCTTTTAATTAAAATAAAGATAACATATTGTGCGTATTTGTAGAGCATAATCAAATTTTATTATAGTGTACTTTATTCTAAATTTTTCATTAAACTATATTTTTTAAACTATAACTTTTCAATTATATATTGAAGGTTTTATTTAAAATTCACATGATGAAATTCGTGTTAAAAAGTAAAAAAATAAAATTCAAAATTGTAATTTTCATTTCAATTTTAACTCATTCTTCAATCGTTGTATTTAATATTAATATACTAATTCTAATGGTTTAAAGGAAGCAGAATGATGAAATTGTGCGTGAAGTCTGTTGTAATTGTTGAAGAATTGTACAAAGTCTCGAAAGTTTACAGGAAGAATTCCGAAAATAGTCAGGAGTTTATTTATCTTAGAGAATATAAGTTTCTAGGAACTTATGTTCTCAAAGGAGTCTTTTATTTGCTGACTTCCTTTCTTATTACCAAGAGTCCTTTCGAAACAAAATTCTCTGCTTGAGGTGAAAGATATTTGTGACAGTTTATTTCAAATGCTTATTTCTAATGACTCATATATAGTATGACGTCAAAATTTATAGTAGGGTAATACTATTAAATAAATATAGTATTAATGAAAACCTATAGTTAAATATTACATTTTAAAATTGTTAGTTTTTATTGCGGAACGGTATTGAATCAACAAGACATCTCATTCATTCTGAGACATTTTCATTGGAATATAATGCGGAATTAGGCTAAATGCTCTAAACTCTTTAAAAAAATGGATAAAATTGATACATCATTAGGTTGAATTCGGATGTGATTTGAAGAGGCCGATATATTTGATATATGAATAATTTATTGATACAAAAGGAACGCAATTCGAAACTAAAAGTTGAGAAAGTTTTGTTATGTTTCAAATTATCCAGTTTTGACAACAATGTTTTGTCAAATTATTTTTTGATTTTATTCCTTAAATATCGATTACAGACATATAGTATAAATTACAAAGTTTCGTAAAAAAGGTGAGAAATGTTATGAAATCGATTCAAATTTTTAGTTGATTAAACTGAGTGGATTCAGTGGATTACAAAAAATACAAAATTTAAATTTTTATAAGGACCCAGCACCGAATAATTCTCAATTAGTAAAATGTGCCCCATTGTCTAATAAAGTCATGTACAAAATTTCTGAATTTTATCATGAAAAATCTCAAAGATATGAAACTACATAAATGCTAATTTAAACCATTTTTCGACAACTGGGTATGGGTTCGCGAAGAAGAAAAATCAAGTCGAATGTTCGTGTTCTAGAGGTCGTACGCAAATTTATAAAAAAATGTACTGATGTACTGTAAAAAATGTACTAAAATGTACTGTAATTGAATCTTACTTTTCAATTAGTATAAAACATACATTAACATGCATTTTTATCAGCATACATACACATCAACAATCGAATAAACATACATAAAAAAAACTGAAAATTTAATCACTAATTAATTTCTAACATGAAATCTATTTTTCATAATTTTTAAAACGTCTTGCACTTTCCTCAACATTCATACAAGTGCAGTTTTAAATGATTTTCTTCTACTCTTATTGTTAACGAAGTGTACTAAGATGGAATAATTCCTAATATATATTCAAAATCTTGATTGCATACAAGAAAAGTCTTGAGTAAATGATAGGTACATAATATCCATTTATGTAATTAATTTAAAATTAAATATGCAATAAAATTAAAGCTCTTCTTGATTTGATTAACTGCAATGAAACAACTTTATTTCAGCCAGGTAATCAGAAAAAAGCAGCATCAAAGCAATAACAAAGAAATCCATATTTCCCGCTTTTTCCGCCTTCGTAAAGCATTAATGATATTAATACTGCCAAACAATAAATATATGAGAATAACGATTAAGTTTATAGGTGTAATTTTTGTATTTTATATACATATACATATATATATATATATATAGTTCGTTTTCCAGAGCTTTCATTTGTGTTCAAGTTATTCATGTGAACAGGTTTTTCGTGATTTATGGCGGCACGACGAAAATTAACAAACTTTGAACGTGGGATGTTAGTTGGAGCTAGACGCATGGGTCATTCCATTGCGGATATCGTTAGTGAATTCAACATTCCGAGATCCACAGTATCAAGAGTGTGCCGAGAGTATGAAATTTCAGGCATCCCATCCCATCATGGACAGCGCAGTGGGCGACCACCTGCACTTAACGACCGAGACCGCCGACGTCTGTGTAGAATGGTCAATGTTAATAGACACGCAACACTTCGTCAAAAAACTGCAGGAATCAATGTGGGACGTACGAGGGACGTGTCCGATAGGACTGTGCGGCGAAATTTGTCTTCCTTGGGCTATGACAGTAGAAGACCGACTCGAGTGCCTTTACTGACAGCACGACATCGCCTGCAGCGACTCTCCTGGGCTCGTGAGCATATCGACTGGTCCCTAGACCAGTGGAAAACAGTGGCGTGGTCAAATGAGTCACGATTTCAGTTGTTACGAGCTGATGGTAGAGTTCGAGTGTGGCGCAGACCCCACGAAGCCATGGACAAAGACTTTCAGCAAGGCACTGTTCAAGCTGGTGGTGGATGCATAATGGTGTGGGCTGTTTTTACATGGCATGGACTCGGTCCTCTGGTGCAACTGAACCTATCATTGACTGGAAATGGTTATGTTCAGCTGCTTGCAGATCACTTGCAGCCATTCATGGACTTCACGTACCCACACAACGATGGGATTTTTATGGATGACAATGCGCCATGTCACCGGGCCAGAACTGTTCGCGATTGGTTTGAAGAACATTCCGGACAATTCCAGCGCATGATCTGGCCACCTAGATCGCCCGATATGAATCCCATCGAGCATGTATGGGACATCATCGAAAGGCCCGTTCGTGCCCAAACTCCTGCACCATCCACACTTTCACAATTATGGGCGTCTATACAGACAGCAAGGCTCAATATTCCTGCAGAGGACTTCCAACGACTTGTGGACTCCATGACACGTCGAGTTTGTGCACTTCGCCGGGCAAAAGGATGACCGACACGATATTAACAGTCATCCCATGACTTTTGTCACTGCAGTGTAGATATATATATATGTCTTTTGCGAGTAAATTTATGAAAAAAAAACATTTATCATATCATGGCTTATCAATGAATAATATGTAATTGATTATGTTTATTAATTAGTAATTAACCGAAACAAAAATCTGTGACTATTTAAATTTTTTAAAAACTAATTAGAGCGTAAACAAGAACTAAATATTCACATGTAATTTTCCTTCTAAACATTTAAAAAACAAAAATATATTCGATGATGTTAAAGTAAATTTCATGTTGAAGCATTGCTATTTATAATTAAAATATTGAAATATATGTCAAGGAATTCTGCCATGACATAAAAAATTTTCTCTTGTTCAAGTTCAACAAAAAGTAAAATCATTTCTTACAATTATGGTTTGAGAAAATATGCTCCACTTTAAATCTTAGATTAATTTCTAATTTTAGTATCAAAGTAATTAAAAGAAAACATTTTAACTTTTACCATGCAAAATTTAAATTGCCTTCTGTAGGAATACAGCTTCTATTTACAATATTATAAATAGTAGGAATGTTTCTCTATTTCAGGCTTTTATAAAGAGGAACTAATCTACCCGAAGAAATTAATTTTCCCAACTGAATACTTTCTGACATTTCAGGCTGGGAGTTAAGTAAGTTATTTTTCATTCAATGTAACTGCGTAGGGTACTAAGATGATAAAATAAGATTTTGCGTAGGATATAAAGATAAACACTCAAGGCTAAAAGTCTCTATAGAATTAACTTCATTGATAAAATGAACCGGTTAAAAATGGAAAATGTGTAACATTTCATCATACAGTATTTTAGATAATTCTCTAAATTCTCGTATAGCCTCGCAGGAAATTTAATATTGTGTCTGAGATCAAATCTTTTTCATTTTGATCAATTATTAGTTTTTCAAACAGAATTTGTTAATTTTTTTATTCATTGTCAATTGTTTAAAAATTTGAATTTGTTAGATGCCTTTAACAATTGTTTCAAATCAGAATTCAGAACTGAAAGTGGTAAATGCAAGAAGTACCAGAATTAAAAATAGCAGGAAATGTGTAAAATCTGCCAGCAAAGATAATTACACATGTAATTCTGTCATAGGGGAATTTATTTCTTCACTATTTTAAATATTTAGGTGAATGCCAATTGAAGTGAATCATTGTTCTAAATGAGTGTATTATATTGAATTATTTATTTGACACTCCAATGTAAAAAAGTATTGTTTAAATCGTCTTGGTATTTCGACTGTTTACTACTTTTTCGTTTTATCGACTAAAGAACTTCGTACATCGCATTATGTTTGTTTATGATGAGTTAGGAAAATTTTTGAATCCCATTTAAAAAAATACAATTTTAGCATGTCTATTTTCTCAAAATAAAAGCAGGAAAACTATGATATCAAAAATTTAAGGGTATAGGAATTTCGATGCTTTACGATTATAACCAGACCTTCATTTTAAGAAACATTTTAGAACATTTACATTTAAACATTAAATTTAATTTACAATGAAGTAAAGTATATGCAGGGAACAAAAAGATACTATGGCTCATCATTTTCTGTGATCTAGAAATTTCCGCTGATTTTCATTTCAGAAAAATATGTTATGTGCTTAGAACATTTCATAAACCTCTTGGAATAAAATACCAAGCGTTGGATCTTTTTTAAACATAAATTATGAAATAAAAGTATATTCAAGTACTAAATTGTGTTAAAATTTGTCTGAAAATGCTTGTCTTCAAACCTATAAATGAACTAATTAGATATGAAAGGCAAAAATTAAAATATTTATCTTTACCCACTATTTCATTTTTGAAATGTCTCACACAAATTTACAGTTGTGTTGAAGAATAAAGCATTATATCAATAGAGACGATGTGAATAATACTTTTATAATACATAAGTGAACTCGACTAATACTAATAAGAAATATAAATGTAGGTGTGTTTATTTTGGTGTTGTACAAGTCAAACAGCTTGACCTAAAGTGATCAATCTTGGCATGTGGATATACTAAAGGAAGAAATATGTAAGTCAGTTCAAGTTTTTGAAATTTAATTAGAACTTAAATTTCTAAGCAATTGACAAAACATTGGCATCTTTCCCAAGAGTACATTTTAAAATAAAATATCACTAAAGCAGATTTTATGTGTTTAGAAGTCAAACACCTCTTTTATGTAGAGTACGCTTCAATATACGTCCTTTTTTAAATATTATTTCTAAAATTTTGTTTCAGGGTTGAACACTACTCCTTGATGGAACAAAACAAGCAATTTCTTGTATAGATAAAAGTGAAAGGACTATCATTGTTTTATGAAATTAATAATACTAAATTTCGGAAATTTACAAATGTGGATAAATTCTGAATCATTGAATTCATGATGAAGTTACATCAATGTGTTTCGTCATAGAAACATACTAGATGTTTCGAGAACAACATAAAAAATGAAAAGAAAAACTAATTTGTGATGAAAAAGCCTACTAAGTAGTATTTCTAGATTCGAAATGTTTGTTATCGTATTGACTAGATGATTAATTTTATCATATGAATGAAAATACGAGAAATTATAAATGTGAAAATTATGAAATAAAATAAAAGAAATCCATGTTTTATTTATCTTGGAGACTATTGAAATTACTATTGAAAACTGAATAGCTGAAACAAAATTATTGAACATAATTTTATATTACAGTTCAGCTTACATAAGCAAACCCAAATTTTATCAATTTGTAGCCAAAAAATACATTATGAACCTCCGAGGACCTAACAAAATCAATGAAATGTGACTGTTTTCAAGACAGATTCAGATTTTCATAACAGTCACTTTCCCAGATTAAAGTAACTTTGACAACTTCCTTCAAGTTGCTCAGGAAGAGATTGGTATGGACATTTGCTACCTTCCAAAACAAAATGTTTTGAAATATTTGACAGTTAGTTTTCACCTTTACGTGTCCCATGTGCCCCAGTTAAAGGTAAAAGTAAGTATGAATTTTTTTATTCTTATCTAAAAATAAGAACTCGGCATTAAAAAACAAAAAAAATATTTCGTAGAAATTTTCGTATGTTACAGAGTCAGACTGACGCAACATATTTACGTCCGTGCTGGTTCAAAGTGATGGATTGTTCTTTCTATACTTTACAGGGTAGTTTATCACGTAATTAGATTGATACTGTTTTGTTAAGGGTTATAGGAATGTCGTTGGTTGAAAAACAGCTATTGATAAATATCGACGATGAAGTTAACAAGCGCCAAATTAATAAAAATTGGTTCATCCAACCAACAATACAAGAAAAAAAATACATTTTAATGCGTTTTTCTGACAGCCTATCAAAAATTGTAGTTAATTAAAACAAAAATTTGAAAATTAAGAAAAAAGATTGTGCTGAAATTGATTTTATATGATTTTCTATTCAAATTAAGTGAACAAGCAGGGAGCAATTAGTCTCCTCGAAATTTTCTCGCATACTCTCCAATAAAGGTATTATTACACTACCACCTCATAAAATTGCGGGATTTGGATAAGGCCACGGATTATTTTTATTGTTATCATTTATGGCATATTACAAACCCACTGACAAATCTATCATCGATTTAAGCTTAGAAGACTTCTCTTGTTTTTTCAGTAGCCCCAACTAGGACCAAGAGTATGACTTAGCTACTTCATGCGTCACAATCCATTTTTATAGGGGGTGCATTGATACACCTCACATACAGAATATAGAAATAGAAGAACCATGTTTGAACGGGAATTCGAACCCGGGACAGACAGAAGACGCGCCAACCCCCGGCCAGATCCCTGGCTCCACGGATTGTATAATTATTATCAATGTCCACCACTGAACTGAGCTGATGAATAATAGTTTCGAAATATGGATCTTGGAAATAAGTCTATGGTGAAAAATATGCATTTTGGTAGCTTTTTTATCTGGCTGATTGACACAAAACTTTACTTTTAGTCACAACGTACTATACCGAATTTCATTAATTTATGTTTTTGAGTATAGAAAACAGACATACACAGACAATCAAACGTTCTAAGCACTTTCTTTAAAATTTTCTAGAATCTACATTTAAGATGCTAAATCTGCGCACTACATTTTATTAACTTAGCTCTTTGCCTTTTTTATTCATCAATTTGCCTCATATAAGAACACCCAGATAGACTGAATTCCTGTGAATGGATTTCGTACAATATTTGGTAGAAATATCCAAATTTAGTAAAAATTCTTTATGTCAAACTTTATCCATCTAACAAATAAATTTTTCAGATATTCCCTTCACAGGCAGATAAACAGACAATTATACCAAAAATGTATTTTTCAGATTCAGGGAGATCTCAAACGTGGTGATTCGTCAAAACCTAGAGTTCGAACTTTTTCATCATTACAATACTTCCTCTGTCCTTCGTAAATGAGAAAGTTAAAAAAATCAGTGAACTTATTCCCATTATTATGCATCATACATTAATAAAATAGTTTGAAGGAGAATATTTCCTTCATCATGTCTCATACATTAATGCAGTTGTGATGTAAAGATGTTAAATTTAGCAAAATTTTTTGTTATAATTACTATACACTTTTGCCATAATTTTGATGAAAATGCTATAATTACTGTAATATAGAAACACAATTTTTCAGTAATGATAACCTCACAATGATAAATAATTTAATATAAAGCAAAATAATGTTTTAATAAGATTTTAAAATTATACTTGGATATCCATAAATATTTATGCTGCAAAATATTTTATTGTTATAATATATTTTGCAGACATTTTCTGAATGTGTCAAGTATACGAGTTGAATCAATACCTAAACATAAAATTAGCAAATTGAAGTTTGAATTACTATAGAAATACACACCTTAATCTCGTAGAATATCTTACTGAGAAATCTCTGTAAGAAACGGAGATACTGGAGTAGCAATAAAATTTTCTTAGCTTTAGCATTGCTTAAATACAGTTCCATTTATGCGAAGCTTTTTGGCCTTCAGTACTATAATAGTTTTTTGTACTAAAATCGTTACATCTTATTTACTGAAATCACTATTTTTTTTGACAATAAAAGTTCTGAAATTGATTATCTTGCTTAAATATAATTACAGCAAATCTGTCATAATTCATATTTAAAAATCTTCTTAAAAATACTAATCTTCATCAAAACTATATCCGATTAATTTGTATATGACCATTCAACTAGAAATTTCAAAATGACATTCACTTACTTATCTTTATATTTTTAAATAATATATTGAATTGCTTTGCATTAAATGTTTCACCGTATTTTTTTTAAAGAAAATATTATGCTTCATGTAGAAATTTATAGATAAATGAGAAGTCAACAGTGTCATTCATGTGTATCGCAGTGTTTACTTCTATATCGTAATCATCCAATTAAACTTTTAATTGGGAAAGCTTACGAATTAAGCTTTTAATTCTTAAGCATTTATTTTAGCAAATAATTAAAATTTATGATTTATAATTCACACAAATTCTTAAACCTTGAGTAAAGTCTGATAGCTCTAGTTCTTTAATATTTTTTTTGTTTAGATATCAATATTAAAATAGAATAAACAAAATCAAAAATTTTCATTGAATTACTTAAATAATGATTAAATGGTAAATGGTAAAAAATGGGTACTTTAGGACAACATGACAATAGATTTGCTATTTGCAGATTTCAAATGAACGTAATATTAAAGAAATTTTATTTATGATGAAATTCATGAAGACAGTTATTATCTTGCATATATAAATAGGCGTCCTAATTTATACATGTTGTAGGAGAACTTTCCTTTTCATCCTGAATAGGACATTTAATCAAATTAGGTAATTCCTCATATTCAGGGAGATGCCCTGAAAATATTGCAGGGTCATATCTCAGAGAACAATTTGAAGAGTTCTTTATCAGATGGGTACTTCGGTTCTAGATGTTAGTATATTATACCTCACTACTACATATTTGCTGGGTCGCGGTGGCCTGGTGGCAAGTTCTCGGCTTCGGAACCGGATTGTCTCAGGTTCGAGACTTGATTCCACCGAACAACCGTCGTGCAAGGGGAGTCTCTTGCACGTTAAATTCGTCAGGCCAAGCGTCATCCCGCTGGTGTGGTAGGAAGGGGGGGGGTTCCAGCTCAGATGTCATCCTCGCCATCTGACCGTGGTTTCAAAATTACGAGGTCCGTCCCAAAATAGCCTAAGTGTTGCATTACAACGGGACGTTAAAAAAACTAAACTAAATCTATACAATTGCTCGATTTTCTCAATCGGATACTAAGGGTTTATAAGATTGCAGCACTTGCTTTTAATCTTTTGTAAAAATCTTTGCTTTATACGATTCAGTGTTGCTGATAGTATAGAAACATATATTGAACCAAATACTCAGTTTAATCAGGCTCACGTTAAATACTAAAATTAAGAAAGTAAGCTTTTATCAAAGCATGGTATAACAGAAATATTAGATAAACCATTTAAATAGTTTTGATTTGCATTCATCTCTAGAAATAAATGGCATATAAGCTACTCTTGATTCTACAAATAAGGATAATAAAAACGATTTTATATTTTAATTTGAGTTTTACATCTTGCAAACTCATTATTTGAAGCTATATTTAAAAGCTATTTTTTGGTGAAGTAGTGCTAAAACATCAGCTTTATAATGAGGATTCTTTGCAGGCTTTTAAACAAACAGTAAATTTGTTAAAAAAATGTGTTTAGATTTCTTTTTAATCTATTTTAACAGAGAAAAAATTAAGGATTCTCATTACATGAGATTACCAAGGTACTTCGATCATTTCCTTGAAAAGATTTTATTTTCATTCTATTTAAATATAAAAAAGTAAATAAATCTTTATAAGTAATTAGTTGTTTTAGAAGTTAATCTAATTTCTCTACACAACTACTAATCGAAAAATAGAATTCATATGTTTTTTTCATCTATTAATTCCCTACTGCAGTGATTCTCAACCTGTGGGGCGCGCCCCCCTAGGGGGGCGCGAGAACACTAATGGGGGGGCGCGAGCATATCCAAGAGAAAATGTTATTTTAAAAAATTGATTAAGTGACTGAAAGGAAAGAACACACATACATACAAAACAAAATAAATTTCGACATATGTAATAATTAACTTATTAAATTAAAACAACTTACTAAATTAAAAACAAATTTAATAATTATTAGTGGGCCTTGTTTAATAATTATCCTTGGGACTGTCTTGTAGAGCAAAGTTTTTCGAAGAAGGGTTTAATATAAGAAATAGACACTCTCAGTTATTTTTCTATATTTAGCTGATATCTATATTTTGTCTCTAAAGAAGCCACAGCAGAAAATCCAGTTTCACAAAGGTAAGATGTTGAAAATGGTAGTAGAATGCGAAATGTCCTTGTTTTTAGTGCAGAAAACTCATCATCCATTCCTGCCCAAAATTCAAAGAGTGATTTATTACTAAATTGTCTTTTGGTTACGCCGCTTGCCGTGACGTCTGTGCAGGTTTCTTCCGCTTCAATTGTGAGTCCTTAGGGAGTATTTTGAAATGGATCATCCACTTGTAACTTGATATCAGTTTGCCGTCAGCAAGAGAGTACTTTTTAAAATTCTTTGCTAGCATTACTAAATGATTTTCAATGGTTACAAAAACAACTTTTACTTGTTGTTCTTCAGCCTTGTAAGTTTTAATACAATCATTCAAATTTGCAAACATCGTTAAGTTTTCTTGCTTTAAATTTCTGCTCCACAATTCCAATTTTCTACAAAATCATTAACTTTATCACTCGTATCCGATATATGTGTATTTGCTCCTTGCAGTTGAAGATTCAAGTTATTTAATTTCTCGAATATGTCGACCATGTAGCTCAGTTTCACCACAAATAAACTATCACGAAAATTCTCAGCTTCCAGTCTGTTTTTCTCTTCTAGGAAAACGGCGATATCTTCTCTTAATTCATAAACACTTTGTAAAAATTTCCATCGTGATAACCATCTTGCCTCGCAATATAATAGTAACGCTAAATTTACTGCACCCATGTCTTTACAAAGTGCGGAAAAGATTCTTGATTTCAGGGGTCTCATTTTTATATAATTTACTACGGTTACAATCGTAGTTAACACAATATTCAAACCAGGACTCATTTCTTTGGAAGCCATAACTTCTCTGTGGATCATGCAATGTATCCAGACGCACTGTGGCGACTTTTGTTTCACAAGTGCTTGAATACTTTATAATCTTCCGGACATAGAACGAGCTCCATCGGTGCATATTCCGACGTAATTTTTCGATTCTATGTTTGCCTCGTTCATAAAATCATTTAAGATAGCAAATAAGGCGAGTGCTGTTGTTTTGAGTTCTATTGGTTTGCAGAAAAGTAATTCTTCTACTACTGACAAAGCATCACAAAATCTAACATAGGCAATGAAATGAGCATCTTTATTACTATCTGTTGCCTCATCGAGTTGTATTGAAAACAATTTGTCACGTAACTTCGACAAAAGCTGACACTATACATCTTCAGCTGTATCAGCAATTCGACGGGCAACAGTATCATTTGAAAGAGGTATAGACTGCAGTTGTTTTGCAGTTGTTATCTCCAAACATAATTTATACAATCTGAATTGCGGCTGGCAAAATAAGATCTTCACCAATGGTGTGAGGCGTTTTACATCTGGCTATTTTATATGAAACTTTGTAAAAGGCAATTTAAGCTTTTTCATTCACAGACAAAGTTTTTTCAAACAATGATTTTTGCTTTTCATAGGATTTTAATTTTAAATCGAAGTATTCTCTGGGTTTGTATACGTACTCACTATGAAGTGTTTTCAAATGTCGTTTAAGTTTATTAGGTTTCATGCTGTCTGCCTCCAACATTTTTGAGCAAATGATACACAGGGGCCTTTCTTCTTTATTTACTTCAGTACTAATGAATCAAAAATTTAGGTATTCTTGAGAATATTTTCTTGATTTTATTTTCGGAAATACGCTCGTCTCTGTATATGTTGATTACTTGTCTATCGTTTAATGCTCGCTTACGCCCGCTTAAAAACTTATCCATGATTCTGCATAAGTCTGCTGCCGTGAATATTTAATACGGTGAATTGCAATAACACGAAAATATATATAACATACACATTCAGAATAGATTCAATAGAAAAATCTACTCAAATTAGATTGTCTGGGATTGAAATTGTCGTCTTAGAACTTTCTCCTTCTTCCTTTTGAGAAAAAGTTTGTTCACATCTGCGCACGTTCCTAACTTAACTTTTAAGCTGGCCGGACAAATCGAAACTTCTCACGAAACCGTGAGAATGCCCGACATGACGTGACGCAAGAGCAATAAAAAGGCATAGGATTCTTGTTTTCGCAATGCTGAGGATCGGTGTTGCAAAATGTCAATAAATTTCCGTATTCTTGGTAATTTGTAAAGTTTAAAATTAAGGTTGTAATGTAGGTTTAGCGCCAAAATACTCAAAATACATTATTATTGTATACATATTATTGTATGCGTTGGGGAGGGGGGGGGGGCGCGATGAAAATTATGATTGAAAATTGGGCCGTGGATACTAAAAGATTGAGAAACACTGCCCTACTGTACAATGTTTATGCTTGTTAAGATACTACTTAGTTGCAAAGATTTAAAAACCTTTAATGAAAGAATTATGAAGATTACTCTTTTGGTCTTTAGCATATAATTTAAATCTATTTGAGTTACAAATTAATTTAACTTCTGATTGGAGGTGACATTCTATTTTTGAGATTTTTTTTTTAAATATATATATATAAATATTTCGGACAGCAAAAATGAAGGTGCGTGTTTGATATGCATTTAAGTTGATTGCTTTTTATGCTTAAATAAGATTTTAACCCATTTGCATCATTAGCGTATATATACACACCATTTTCCTGGTCACTACCACTGGAGCGGATGTATACACTGCATCATATTATATGCTATACATATAACATGATATATACTAGATTCATGTTATACACTATATACATGCATCCCGCATTTCAAATATTACCACACTAAACAAAATTACTAACAAATAAGGATCAAAAATGATTTTTTTTTACTTTTATAAATTTTACACCTAAATATGAAAAAAAATCCTTGATATGGGTCTTTTTTTCATATTTTTATATGATAGAAATGGGTTAATAGCTATTTTTATAAATCTAAGCAGATATGTCATTGTTTGTAAAGAGGCTAACAATTTGTCAGCAATAAATATGTGGTAATATTATCAGCCGATAAATAAGTCATCAGAATTGGATTATCAACGAAACCGAACCTTGATCCCATACCCTTTCAAATTATTAACTATTTAAGCTTGGTGCAACATGTTATCCAAATGCCATTAGGTGTGTCTAGTCATCATTGATACTCGTTCACTATCATTAAGAAAATCTATTACCAAGGCGCTGATTAATGGCACTGATTAATGAAGGAATATTTTTGCTTTCATTAATTACTTACGTAATTAGGTTGGAAAAATTCATAAAAACATATCGAACAAAGCATAAAAAATTACAAAACTATTAAACAAAATGTAACTATTTATTTAATATAAAAATATATTTATCTCTATATACATTATATCTATAAAAATATACATTATCTCTAAACACTCACAGAAAAAAATGAATTATATTTTTAATATCAAATTTTTTATAATCATTCTTTAAGTGTATAGATATTGTGAACAATTGTATAATTAAAAAATTATCGATATCGCATAAGCATATTTTGGCTCAAATTGAAATGTCCTAAATAATCATACTCTTACACACCATTTTTGGCCTAAGCATTTTTATTTCGACTTCTTTTATTTTAAATAATTTCATTACTATTTTATACCATCTTGTTTCTATTTTGTATCGCTTTTTTCCATAGTCATCTTTACCCAATATACCCAAACGTTACACTATTATAAGACGATAGTATAATATAGTTGCTTGAAGAACATATAATTTATACAAAAAATGTATGCAATTAATACTGCTTTTACAACGCATTCTAAATAGGCACCTTTGGATATAGAAGTTGCTTGCATTATTTTTATTGTAATTTTAAAACTAGCATAAATCAAATTTTGTAATGTTTTTTTAAATGTTTTGTAATATATTCAGTACCAATTGCACTTTTTCTTTGATGTGGAATTGTCGCATGGCGCCATTTCTGTCTTTAAAATTGAAAGATAAAAATCAAAATGGTATTGAAATGGAATAATTATATCAACACATCTGGAAACATTGATGTCCTCTTTAAATTATAGCACTTAACTTCACGGATGCTAATTTTTTTTTGTAATTTGGTAAAATTATAAAACGTTATGTAACTAATGGAGATGGTAATTTTCAAAATTATTTCTTCCCTTAAATAGTTTTTACAAAGCAGTTAAAATTTTCGCTTTTTAGATTACTTACTTCTCTCTTCCTTAGTTTAGAGGAAGTTAATAAGATAAGAAAATCTGTTTTAATGTGATGCTAAAAGAACTATCGCATGATCTCTCTAGCGTTTCGATTTTATGCTAGCATGCAATTAATATCAATTATCAGAAAACTTAGGTCACGTAATACCGAATCGAAGTAGAAAAGTTCCAGATTCTGCAACAAGAAGAAAATCCGGAAAATCAGCCAGTACACAATGAAATAGATGAGCTTGGCAATCGATCTCAAGTAGGATCGTTATCTACCTTTCCTTGGGAAGAGTGATTAAGAATTGCGGTCACAAATCCATCGAAAAAACAAGGCAGAAAGCTAATATTAAATCTTGATAGAAGACTGGTATTTCATTTTATTGAGAGGGGAAATTAATATATTGGAGGATCAAATCTTCTATGCATTCTTTTTTGTAAGAAAGAAAAGGTGATAGCGGATTAATTATTGATTATTTTGCCATTTATTAAGTAATAGAGAATTAGTTATTCAGGTAGAGAAGTGTATTGTTTCACAATGACCAGAAAAACTAAAAGGTAAGTTATCTTGAACCTTTGAGTTGCAGATTTGTAAGTTACCCCTTGATGTATAATTTATACTATTTATATTTATTATTGACATCTAGGCATTACAGAGATTATGACAATACATCAATTTATATAGGTTTCGCCAATCGACAACGTAGTATACTTACTAAAAGAGTTAATATTTAGCATACAGTCATATAAATGTTTCGAAAAGCATTTTCTAAGGAAAATAAAACAGGTTAAATTTAAATTGATGCTTATTAATATAATTAAGTAATCTAATTGAAGAAAAAATTGATTATTGTATTTTTATATCCAAGTAATCAAGAAAAGAATAAATGGAAAACTCACGACATCAATTCTTTGTTCTTTCTTACAATATTTAATCATTTAAAAGTGATTTGAATTAGCCGACGTGTTCTTTTTCCGTTAAAAATACTTTAATTTGTTATGAATTTTTAACAATTTTTTTGTATATAATATTTCCTATGCTGCAGATTTTTTTTTTTGTAATGTATCTAACTTATTCTTCATTTCCAAAATAAAGTAAAAAACTTTTCTTCTTTTTACGTCATTCAAAATATGATTAAAGTAAACAAATCAATTGAATAATTCAAACGATGATATGTTTGATTTAATTTATTAGACAGAGCTTTTAGCAACATGGAATATTAGCTTAATTATTGCCTCATTAAAAAAGAAATTTTAAAAAAGAAAAGAGATGTTCATAATTCAAACACTCTTAAATTACAAAACGTATAATACCAAAGCTGTCATCAAATTTGCTGCTTTATTGCCCAAATTTTAGTGGAATATAAAATTGTTTAAAGTAGAATAATTGCACTGAAAGAAACGCTAAAAATTTCACAATAATGTTATTCATCTGTGGTTTAAGATTGGTAATAATTTTAAAAGGTCATGCCATAAAATTAAAATAATGTAAATTGCAACTTATTCAATGCATTACTACGTTATTATTATTCTAATAATAAAGGTTATTGTCCTTCTTTATGTGCAAGGATATTTTTTATGTTAACGTTAATGAAACTTTTGGAATGTCGTTTGCAGCTGTAGTCTGTCCGGTGTGTGTCTCTGTTATATTGTAATTATTTATTCTTTTCTTGCAGGCACCTTAGGAAGATCACTAGGTTTTTCTGAATGATTAACTTCAATGACGTATTCATGCTATAAGCAGCGTAAAAGAAACAGTAAATATCTGAAGCTTGTGAACTGAACACTAACTTGTCATCAAGTTCAATAAACTGAAGACATATATCGAGTAAAAATGTAAATTGAAAAAGCTTCAGTGAAACTTTAGGGCAGTAGGAAAATATTTTGTTTCTAATAATGATTTGGAAATCTGCGGTATATTTATTGTAGAATAGAAATGACTTCAATGAGCACCAACATTGCAAATGAGGCTAAAATGATTTTGAATGCTCCTGTGAAAACTTAGGTAATACGAAAAAAATATTTTAAGTATACTAGAGTTACATAGAAAAATAGTCTCTTTTTATCTTATAATTTTTTTTTCTAATTAATGATATTGTATTCCCGCAGTTTTATATTGCTTACATAATTTGAAAAATCAATAACAATCCCTATTTCTATATAAAGCTAAAATATTTCTATTCGCAGTATTCTAAATTTTTAGAAATGGCAATTAGTAAAAATGTTTTCGACTGAATAGAAAGAAGATTTTGAAAGAGAGAAAGTTTTTATTATTCGAAGCATTCAAATGGCATCATTTTGAAAGGAAAAGCTACATTTAATAGAATGCCTTAGGTTTTTTTACTCCATTTTGCAGAAAATAAAAGCTGGGAACAGTTTCTTTAATATATGTTAAAGGAATTGGGATAGAAAACATAAATGATGTTTAAGTCATTACACCGTTCTACTCCTTTTGAAACACAGATGTGGCAGATTTATCTGAAATGCATCTAAAGGACAAATAATTTATTTCATCAGAAGTGTTTTAGAAATGAAGATTACAATCAAATAATTCTGCAAATTCCTACTTAGTAGCAATTCATGCAGGGTTAAGTTTGAAATAAGCATATTCTGTGATGGTGACTTCTATTTGTCCATACAAATGTCCAGAAGGAGGGAATTCTTGAAAAACTACATAAAAAGTAAACCTTTTAAAAGAGGAAAATACTTTTAAACGAAAAGCAATTTAAGAGACGAGTTCAAACTTCTCAAACAATCTACATGAGAAAAGGGTCCATGGCATACATTAAATTACAAATGGATTTATTGAAACCCTAGCCTAAAAGAAAGATTAACTTCAATGGTTTAGAAATTAAATAACAAGTGTTTAAAAAAAGCCGTATCATTTCATATTTAAATTTCTCACAACATTGAATTCTGTGAGTAAATTTCGGTCTAAAAAGTTCCGAAAGAAATCTTACTGACAGGTAGCAAATTTGCATAGTATTAAGCAAAATACGTGAAGTCCAAGTTGATATTTTGAAACGGAAGCAAAACTTTCCATCTTACGTTTGAAGCATTTCCTAACACTTCACAGTTTCTTATTTAGGTTGCGTACTAAATTAAGCTTACTTTTGAAGTACGTTGTTGCACCAGAAGAGAAGGCTGATTACTTAGGCAAGTGTTGAAAGTTTTTGAAACATATGTTTTTAGTGATAACATTTAACTTTCTATTTGCATTTCATGATACATAGGGTTGTTGAAAGTGTCTTTCAAGAAGGAACAATAATAGCCTTTCAATCGAGTTAATTATATTTAAGGCACTTCTCAACTATCTTATAAAATAAAATCATGTGATATTACGCAATATATTTATTCAGATATTAAATTAATTAATTTAAAGATTCTAGAAAGGCCTCTCTAAACATTAAACTATATATCACTTTAGCCACTGGTGTAAAGCGAAACTGGTTGATCATCGAGCATTTTGGAATTTTAACTGTATTTCCGTGTTTCTTCGAAACTATAAAATTATCTAGCATTTGATCGATTTCAATGTAATTGCTACATTTTAAGTAGCCAGCAAAATTTACATGATATTAGGTTTTAACATATAATTAATCAGTTTATTGAAATTGCAAATTATTACTTTCAATTTGAAAAAAGAATGCTCTATTTTTATTTGTGTTATAAAACAGTTTAATTTAAAATAAAAATTAATATCATTATATAGCAAATATAGTAAAAGTTGAAATAAAAAATTTGAGCATTTATTGCATTTATAAAATCAAGAACAGGCCATGGATAGCCTGCATTTGCTTCAGTGGTGAAATTTATTTTAAATTTAAAATAGGACATTAGAAACACTCTGTAGACAGATCTACAATTTTAGTCCTCTTATAAATCATAAGACCAGAAAATTCATTGACGTTTTTTTAAACTTTGAGGCAACATTGTAAGCTTTCAAGTATGAAGATGAAAGCTTTAAATTCGTATTTATCAAAAATTTAAAAAAAACAACCACATTAAAATCTTCTCTTCAATAAAATTTAATTAAAATTTTTATATTTAAAAAGTTTTGAACAAAATTATTTCATATCAAAATCAAACAAAAATTATGGAAAAATGCTGCATATTATAAAACGTTTAATATAAGATTGGAAGAATTGCTGCTTTTTAATGACTAAAAATACATTTTATCAAACAGAAAATTCAAAAAATGTTTTTACTTATTTCAAAAAGGGCAACTATGGGAAACAAAAGCATAAAATGCAATCTGAGCTTGAATATCCCCGCTCTTCTCTCTAACTTAAGCCCTTTTTTAAAATGGTAAATATCTCATAAAGAACTTTATTTAATTTAGTTACAACAACATCCCATTCTTAACAACATTAGGTCTATTTTAGAATGACCATCGCAATTTTGAATCCCTATCAGGTGACGAAATCTGTCTCCTTCACCGGGTTTCAGCGCCGCACTGAAAGGGATTGTCTGTGAGGGCGTGAGCTAGTCCATTTACGAAACGGATTCTTGTTGGAACTGAGTTTCGAGCATGAAGCCCTCCGGAACTTGCAATCTCAAACTAAACATCTGATATACTAAATTAAAATTTCTGTTTTCTATAGATTACTTTAGAAATTGAAATTTAAAAGAGCAGTCTAGAACTGAAATCCGAAATAAAGATCAAATTTATATCTCCATAAATACAGATTATGCTATCGCTTAAACAAACTATAAAATACTTTACTTACCAACTTAGGTAAACATCGTACACTTATCATTAAAAAACCATAATAATAATGAAAAAAATGCAAATCATCAGAAATCGATAATGATAATAAAAGATAAGTTAACAAATGATATACAACGCAAAATTATATTTTAGGGAAACAAACATTATTGCAAAAAATCAAGAGCAAGAACCTTTAATCCTAATCTTAGAACTTTTGAGCAATATTTACTAATATGATTTTATTTACATTTTGATTTGACTACATTTACAATTATATGATATATACATTTTACAAATTTTCAAATGGTATTTATAATTTTTCTATTTGCAAATATAATTTACCTAAGCAAATTAAAGTTGAAGTACAGCTTGCATGTTTCTATTATCCAATGCAATTTCAGAATAGATCCGATAAAAATTTTAAATTCCATTTTTTAATGCACATTTTACTATAATTTTTATATTAATGGACCATAATTTCCAGAATAAATCATTATGACTTATATATGTTTTAAACAACACCAAAGAAACACTATCAACTTTGTGCCAGAAAAATAATTAAAATTTCTATAACACTGTAGATACTTCTTTTTTTTTTATTATGTAAAAACCATCTCAAATTATTAAGTTTAGCTGAAATAGAGCTTTTATCTTTCCACAGAATCCTGAATATTGAGGCAAAAAAGCATCGATTTTTCGATTTTATTGACGTCAATTTAATTTCTGATGACAGAAAAGAAGGGTTTTTATTTGATTATGACTTCTAACGTCGAGGCGCAAAGTAAGGTACTGACTTGGAATTTAAAGATACTTAACTGGCCATACACGATTTTATGCAAATTCTTAAGTTTAGAATTTGTATGAGAATAATACACTTGGAAAGAAAAGGGAAAAGCAAGTAACTTGAAAAAAGTATATTTTTTATTGAAACTGGTGAATACCTTATTCGGAAACTGCTTTGTAGAATTTCATATTGAAAAGATCGCTTTGGCCATGCTAATAAAAAGATGCTCTTTTCAGAGGATAGTTTTTGCCTTTCCCAATATTAATAATAGCTTTCCAGGCGGCATAACAGCAAGAGAGATCCAATTTCTTTGCGAAAGAATAACAGACAGTCGGTGGAGTAATAATGCATTGTATATAATGCATCCAGTTAAGTTCAACAAAAATATTTTCTCTTCTTGATTTCTTTTTCCATTTCATCCAAAAAATAAGCTATATTTGTATCAAAAATATATCTCTTTTTCTTCAGTTGCTTTTCTTTCTAAATAAACGGTATCAACAAGTAAGCAGAAATATATTTTACTTAATATGTTATATGTTATGTTATGAAATATAAATAAAGAGAAAGAGAACTATTTTATTGGACTTTCAATTATTGATATCGCAAGACCAATATGAAATATATCTTTTATATTCAGAAATCCTCTTGCAAATAATTTAAGCACACACACACACACATATACATACATATATATATATATATATATATATATATATATATATATAATTTTTCTTATCAGCTCTGCTTTTGAAATTTTCGTAGCCTATTAAATCATTTTTTCCAAAAGAAATAGCAATTTATTATTTACTAGCCAGATTATTTTTTCTGTTGCATTTCAAACTTCTTAACTTCAATATTGAAATTATTAAATCGTATTAAAACAAGACTTTTAAAATGTTTACTGAATTCTTTTCCATTTAATTATATCAATTTTTTTTCAGAATGTGCAAATTGGCTTTAAAGTATTTCATGGAAATAATTATTAATTACTGCAAATCCGAACTTTAGTATGACTCAAAATATTGATTAATTATGATTAAATCTTATAAATTAAATTGTTTTTCTAGTTTTCACTCGTTTACTTATATTCCAAGAATATCTAGATATAAATTTTCTTAAGGCAACATGCAAACTGAGTTGAAAGTTGAAGTATACATAGCATAGAGTTCCTATATTAATGCAATAAAAATGACAAGTAAAATAATAATAGTATTTGTCTTTGTTTTCAAAGAAATTTAAAATAAACAATCTCGTAAAAGAACTATGATAATATAAAGTTGCATTTTATGCATGCATGCTTGTTTTCATTTTGATTTAGTGCTGAAATTGCGAATGCAAACATATTTAAAATATTTTCACGAAGTTAAAATAAAGATAATCATGAAAAACTAAATTTCTTTCGTACACAGTATAAAAAATAAAAATAATGAAAAAAATATTAAAATGCTTTTCGTTATTGAAAATAAGCAAAATTAATATTTCAGAAATCTTGTAACCAAAGGGAACTATCACAAACTGAAAGAAGTGATAAAAGTTCCCGGAATATTTAGAATTTTAATCATATCCACATTGTATGGATGCAGACAATTGTATTTCTAAATTTATTATTTATTATGCTATACTTTTTAACTTCATTGTTTTATATTTGCGAAGTGTCCTAATCCTTTAACAATGATATCTCGAATTTTTAATGTTATGATCAAACTGTTGCTTCTAAAATTTACTTTTATTCTAATTTCAGTGTTTAATACATATTTTGTTATTCACAGTTCATAATAATAATTATTATTAATTTCTATTAATAATAATAATAATTATGACGTTTGAATATCAAAATATTTTCTACATTGTCTCAAATTCCGTCCATAAGATGCTATCATGCACAAAATTGAGATTTATTTAATTCCTTAAGAGAAAACTGCAGGTGGATCTTGTATGACGAATAAGGCGACACTCAGATTGATTTAATTTTCTCACTATACCCATGTCATAGTACTGATTTTTAACTCTCTCATTCCAAAAATCACCCAAGTTCGAGTACGTCAGAGTACTTAAACATCTGAAAGTTTTCAAATGTAAGTTAATTTCCAAACCCTCTTGAAAACTATCATGGCAGCCGGTGTTCTTAAAGGGTTGCAGATTTTATCGAAGGCTTGCTTGGATATTCATGGAGAGCTCTCAGGATTGTCCGAAATTTCCAAGCCTATATGGATGAGCTTCTCTAATGAATAAAGCACTCACTAAATCTATAAATAAAATTTGCTAAGTTATTCATAATAGCATTTACGTTATAGTATGCATTTTGTTCTTTAAAGTTTACTTAAAAAATTTTCTTTTCCTGAATATTGCAATTTTAATACCAGGTAAAATTTGGAAATGGCATTGACTTAATAAATATATCCACATTAATTAAAGGATTAATTAAAGGAAAGATGACATCTTCAATCTGGATTACAAACTTTAGTGAATCAGTTAACTTTGAAACGGCTTGCTGGATGAAAGTTAAATGTATAATTTTAAGTAGATTCCTTCATTTTAAAAAACTGAACTATTAATTATAATATATATTATTTTTATTAAAGTGAGCCTGAGACGTTTCTTTCTTCGGGTATAAATTTCTAATAGGACTTAACATTTTTTGGAACACTAATCATTGGATAATAAATTTAAAAAACGCCATACCTTAAATCTTCGTTTCGTGTGATGAACCTAAAAGTTTTGAAAAAGATATAAAAACACTAGTATTTATCTTTACGCTAAAATTGTACGTAACTATGTTTTTTGGATTCTCATAGAGCCTAAGTTCGTCAATTAATCTGCCTGTTAATGAAACAGTTATACTTGAAAATTACGTGCTACATTTTAACTTCAGTTTTAGAATTGGCATAAAAAAAGGGGGGGGGGTGCCTTTTTAAAAATAGTACCCGATTTATAATTTATATTATAAAGCACCATCTATCTGAACAACTTTTTAATTTGAGAAAATCTACATATCCTTTTACTTAACTACTTCATTTTATAGCTCTTAGTTACAATTTTCTTTAAATTAACCTGAAATTCCAAACGAGAATGGGATAGCAAATTGATTTAATCAAGTACAGTTTAGAAATTAATGTAAATTTATTTGAAGATGTTGTCTAAAAGGAACATTTATCCAATAGGCTAAGGTATTGTGGGTTTTGAGAACATAGTTAATTAAATGTAACTATCTACATTTCTCTATCGTCATTCTTTTTCTGCAGACTATAATTAATTAATTTACATCTTTCAGTAGCGAATATATGGTGTGGCAAATTTAAAAAAATCAAACCCATGTGTAATTTTATCTTGTATAACTGACAAACGGTTTCTGTTATCAAATTTCCATCAAGTGAGAAATCGACAGCTTACATTTTATCCAATATAATGCGTGGCATCAACATTTTTAAGAACGTCTCAAAAGTTTACACAAATTTCAGATTTTGATTCTTGCTTCTTCTATCATCCAGCAAATAGCTATTTTATGGCTTGTCTCTCATTCGCCATCATAGTTGATAGCATGTTCTCTGGACTAAAGAAGAATGCTTCTCACTCGATCATAAGATCGCTGATTCCTTTAAGGGCAGCTGATGAATGCCTCATTGTCTGAAGAATCTTCAAGCATGCTTAGAACTTTACTAAAATACTGATATACCTAAAAGTAAAACCAATTGGAATTACATGTAGTCATGGTGTAATTTGGGAGCATCTAGAATTCTTTTGTAAGATTATTTTGCAAATTAACAAGTATAAAGTCTCGATTTGAGCATGTCAACCTCAGGAGTGACAGAGAGTCCCAAATCCCTTACGAACATTTTACAAGACTGTGTAATTCTAAGAACAATTTGCCAATCTTACGAGATAGACACAACGCCGATAAGATTCATGAATCACACTAATTTGTCTCTTTATTTTTAGATACAATATAGTTTTATATTCATGGAAAGATAATATTATTCGTTATCCTATCAAAATCTTTTCTTTTTCTGGCAATGATAAGGTTCATATCCTGATTTTTAGTGGGCCATTTACTGAAAATTATACATTATAACTGTAAAACCATATTTTTCAAGAAGTTTAAGAATTTTTGCTCTAATTCTCTCACACAAAATATTCTTAAAATTTAATTTTTTGTCACCAACAAAATGAATTTAAACATATGAGCTCTTTTATGGAAGAGAATGATAATATACAATTTTAACACAAATTAAATTTTGATCACCTTTGTTATTTATTTTCAAATGAACGAAATAAATATTCAAGATATACATTTTTAAAATATTCTTCTTCTGATTAGTATCCACAGACAAAATATTTGATTCTATTATATATTTTAAACCAAAAAAAAAATCAACTTTTTCACTTCCCACAATATAAATAATTTAATAAATTTTCCTAAATAAGTTGCAATTCTTGCAGTTCAATTCCATTTTTTAACGTTTAAAGAATAATGACTTTATCAGTAAAAATATCTTGTAAAAACCATTTAGAGTTTTAGTTCATTTTAACTACTAGGGTTTGCAAAGGTTACCTAAAAAAATATTAGAAAGATTTAAAACTGCATTCACAAGACAAATTCAATTCAATTCATAATCTATGTTAAACTTTGTATTTAAAACACCCTTAAAGAATTGCAACATTTTTTTTCGTGAATGATGAGATATCTTTTTCAAAGTATTAATCTCTAGAAAAGTAAGAAAATGCTTAAGACGCAATGATATTAATCCTTTCATATTTTTCTTATTAAAAAGACAGCAGTTTCGATCTGGAATTTCAATGTTTAACCACATGAACATGAATGAGAGTCATGCAGTTTAAATATGTCTAGGAACTAAGATTATGGGACTTTTTAAAGTAGATAAAGTAGATTTAGTCGAATATTAGTAGATATAGTCACTTACAGAAATACTTGAATCGTCCTATTTTTTCATCTTCTATGGCATATGTTTTTTTTTTTCAAAATGTCTAAAGTAAATATAGAAATCAAGATTTAAGTTATGGAAATTACATACTTGAACCATAAATTATTAAAAGTAGATATTAAAACTTCCAATCATAATCAAAACATTTTACTATAACGTCTCCAAATTCATTTCTTCAATAATTCAATTCGATTTCAAATTGTTTATATATCAGGAATCTTAATATCTTTTGAAACTGCTAAATTTTATGAGGGAGTAAGTGCATTATTATATTTTTACATTTAAATTTCATAGTAAAACAAACCATTAGACAAAATTTAAAAATTAATTTTAAATATTCCCAATAATTCACAGAATGACATGATATTTTGTAATTATATATGGCTGTCTACAAGTAAACATATGAGATAATCGCATGAATTTGTATTAGTTCCAAAAATGAAATAATGAAATGCGAATAAAGGAACAGTTATATTTTTAGTAAAATTGCAAAATTGCGATGAAATGCTTTGATACTGAAATTATAACTGCGGATGAACATTTTTGTAATGATTTCCCTTTCTAGGTACTTAACCAATGTAGAGATCCTTTTTAAAGAATTCATTGGAGTTTTCCTAAATGAATTTCTATATTTGGAGGGAATGTGTCATGAAAACTAATTTGGAAGTACATTGATATCATGAAATTAATGTAATAAGTCAGATGATTGATTTGATCTTATGAACATTACACATATCCATAATTTAACGCCTTCGAAATTGTTTCTTAAATGATGATAGTTTTTGCCAAAACTGATAATATGTTTACTCTAAAACATAAAAAAATCAGTCATTCTAACAGAACCTAGTAGATACAACAAGAATGTGATCAAATGGTCAAGATAATAAATAAGGAAAAATTGTATTTCGGAGTTGATTTCATGTGTTATAATAACGGTTGGTTTCTTTAGACGAATGAACATAATAGTCTCGTTTCAACCTACATCTAAGAACGGTGTTTGCAAAGGAAAACCGCAAGATCAATTTCCTGAAGCAAATATTTCTGTTTCAAATATTATTTATGACACGGTACACAATGGTATAAGTGCTATAAATAAAGTAGTATTTGATTCACAGAATGTAATGAATAATGTAGCAAAATTTATTAAAAGAATATGTATTGGAATTCATAAAACTCAAACCGAGTAAGTGTAAATTCGTAAATATATCAACTGATCGAAAATATTATTTTTTCATTTTCCTATTCCAACGATCTAAAATCAACATTAATTATGAAATACGAATTGAATTTCATTAACACTACAGCTAAAGGAAAATAAAACTTCAAAAAATGTATTAATAATTCGCATTCTCAGACCTATTTAGAAAAGTGAGGTACATTTCAGCAAAAAATGAATAAAATGAATATATAAAGTGGGATAAGAAATGTTCGTATGTCAGAATCTGCTAGAAGAAACCATTTTAAATATTCTGAGATTTCCATGACGATATTTTGATGGAAATTTTACAAATTGTTTTATTATTATTATTATTGTTCGAAATGGTGAAAAGTTTATTTGAAATACGAAGCTAATTTTAACAAAAGAAACCATGACATAATTTAATATATTTATTATAAAATATTTGTTTATTCATTTAGCTTTTATTTTAGCTTCTGTGAAATTTAATGTCTTTATCTTAAAACAAATGGCTATTCACAACCTTTAGGCTGCGGCTACCCAAACTGGGAAAAGTTCCTTTGAATACGGCGTTTAGTGTTAGAAACTAAAAGATGCTTTCCCCTTCTTTTAAGGGTGGTTGTTTAAGATAAGCTCTTCGATTTCAACCACCCGCAGAGTTAATTGGTCATCTGTCCGTTCCTTACTAAGCGGGTTGCCTTTTTTTGAGGTTTCGTCTCTGCCGAACTCTAGAGTAGGCTTTTAATCGCAGTTTTATTTTTTTCCCACTCAAAATTATTTCATCAATTCTGTAGTAAAAAAAATTGCATTATATATTATGACAGTAAATAAATTGCAAATACGATATATGCTGAATAGTTTAGTACAATGAACAAAAATTTTTCAATTGTACTTAAAATTAAATCCATTTCTCAAGCTTTACTGAAGGTGTGAATTAAACTGACATTGCTTGAACACAGCATTGTGAATTTTACTTTATTTTTATAATTTTAACTCATCAATTTTAATAAAATGTAACGATTTGTGCATATTACATAAAGAACCTAATTGTTCATTTTTTGAAAGTATTCACATATCTTCGGGCTTTACACGGAAAACAATTCTCTATTGCTCTGTAAATTAAAATATCTGCAAATATTTTTTATAATAATATATTATTCCCATAGTAATTGAATATAATTTTTCTTACCGACATAGTTCAAACCATTTGTAATGTAAATTACTAGTAGCGTTTTTCCATTATATTGCCGATGCTTAAAATTTAAATTGAAAACATTTTTTGATGAGAATTTCAATTTCTGATTGCAGAGTAGTATTTTTTTTTAATATGTTCAGTTTTGTAGACATTCAGTAGCTTAATTATATATATAAAAAATTTCTACACAAAATTTACTGATAAGTAAGTAATCAGCAGATTTAAGACAATCAATATAACCAACAATAAAGTAAGACTTGAAATGAATTCTATACATAAGATATGATTCATAAATTAAAATGTTTATAAATTAAATTAAATTATTTCATATTAAAAGTTTTTAACTTTATGTTTGAAGCTCTTTTTTCTGTATAACATTCTCGATTATCAGCATTCATTATTCAATACTAGTATTTTTACTAAAAAATGATTTAGATTATCTTTGAGAAATACTTAGAATTAAATATAGAATTCCTGACTTTTTAATGCAGTTTTGTTTTATTGCAAACCAAATATTTCCGGAATAATTTGAGATTTCAATTATTTTTTAGTGGACTGAAATAAAGCTATAAGATTTTAATATTTCTTTTCTGTTACTTGAAGGAATGGAGAAACTAATTATTATTTTGATAGATTTTATGAATCTCCTTCAATATTTTAAAACTTTCTAACATTTACAGAATTATGAAATATTAAATCAATCCTTTTCATAAATAATTACGAATAATGATGAAGCCATGAGTTTAATTAAACATCATAACCAAAATATATTTCTAGCAGAGTTCAAGTATGAAAATTTAAAACTGAAAAAAAAAAAAAATGTAGGTATCATTTCGTCTTGGGCACCGATTACCTTCATTAGACCATAGCATGATACGAAACATCAAATAATTCTTGGTTCAAATATTTATCATTCGATTAGATGGACTCAACTATAAACATATATTAATATAAAGTTGTGAATTTTTTTAATAAAATTTTTTAGTCAAACATTGTTTTGTTTAGTGACAAAGGAAGTCTTTTTAACCAATTCTTGTTTGAGATATAAAAAAAATTTCATTTTTATCAGTTAAAAGAAAGAATTTTTTTATTTCCCAAAACATAATTTTTGCTGTAATTGCAATTAATAATTAATGAAATTTTTAGGATTAAAGTTGCTTTAACTTTCTAAACTTTTTTTTTTATCAAAATATATTTTTTGACAAATATTTTTCTCTAAGGAGTGTCTTCAGTTTCTTCATTTCATTTTTATTTTGAAGGAATGAAGTAATGATTTTTAAATGAAGGAACGAAGGAAATGAACAATCAAGTACTAGTCAAAAATGGAACTATGCTATCTCATTCTGTACTCACTCCCCTAGGAAGTTTAAAAAGGAATGTCGCCAAAACACGGTCAAAAGTTTCATTGCCGCCAACAGTGATTACAATAGTGATTCCCGACCCTAAGGGGCGCGACACAATACGGAGGGAGTTTTATCAGGCAATTACGGCTCAGCTGGAAAGCTGAAGTGGGGAAAGGAAATCCAAACTCGTTCCTGGTACAGCAGTTGTACCGAGCCGTACGGAAAGGTAAAAAAAATCCTGGTACAACTGTTGTACCAGCCGTAAGCTAAAGGTTAATTTGCCATGAATATAATCATATTACGCTAAGTAAATTTACTCTGATATATTCAGAATTTAAATAATGATTGGATTTTTTAGATTTAATATATCTGCTGTTTAGTACATTTAGTACAATGATATCAATATAAATAAAAATGAATGAATGTTTATCTCTCTTTTATGCCTTCCTAAACCATTCATTCGATTGCGATGAAACTTGGTCAGCTTATTGTTTACATGGGATGGTTATAGGGTTAGTAAAATTATCTAAAATTTAAAAAAAAAATCAAATATCAACAACATTTATTTACCAATGACTTAACTCCAAACAACTCACCGATGAGACAATAGATTCTGTAGAAATACTAAATCCAAGTTTGATATTTTGTAGCTATGCTAGGAAAATGTCATGTAAGTTATTTTCAGAGGTAACAACTTCATTACAGATTATGCGACAAAGTATTGGGGAGACCAACCCTGAGGGTTTTAAATTTTAATTAAAATTTTGCTTTTTTCTAAGTAACTAACAAAAGTATTGTAATATAAAAAAATTCGCCCCATTTTATTTTTTAAAAATTATCTTTTCACCTATATTATTTATTTTATGGTATAAATATATTTTCTATGTTTAATAAATTTTAAAAGAAAATATTCTAATCATATTTTCTAAAATTAAACTTGATTCTGAACGAATACCAACGAATCATGAGATCCAATAAATAGTTTCTTTCATCGCCTTTATGAAAGGACACCAAGTTTTACAATTTTAAAAAAATACACAAATTAAATGTAAAAAAATGAATATTTGTTTATTCGTATTTCATATACTGTCGTACCATTCATCATATTTCGATAAAACATTCCCAAATTATTGATTGATTGCACTTAATACTCTTTTTTACGGAGGCAGCAACCCGCCAGGTACCAAATAGAATTGTTATAAAAATTCACATATTGTAGAGAGTAAAATTTAAGAAAATGTGTTTTTGCAAAGTAATTTAATTTATTTTTAAAGACAAAACAAAAAATAGGACAGAAAGAAACACTCAGAATGCCATGTTTTAGATCAAGATTAAATTTAGAAATCAAAAGAAAAAAAATGCATCCAGAGTCTGGAATCTTCCAATCAATTTCTGCACGATGGTTCCAACGAAGCTATCTAGTCCTTGATTTTCATTCTTCCGTCAATCTCTACATTTTCAATCCTTGAAACCTCAATCAGCATTCCGCTGTTTATTGATATATTGTGATTTCTTATGTGTATTGTTATATATGATGTTCTCGGACCAAAATTCTCCTCTTTAGTATAAATGACAGAAGAATCTAATTGTTAGAAAGGACAAATAATTTTCTAGTTTATTTATTTATCATTACGTATTAGTAATTGATGTCTTTAGTTTATTTCTCGTCTAGTTGACTTGAAGGTAATTCGGAACACATTAACACATAAGGTTAACATTTAGGTAATTCGTAACGCATCAACTATTCATTTCCGAACAGATGGTCGCAATGTATTCAGCCTCTTTTTTTACAAAGTCATTGAAGCTCCACACAATGGTTGGTGCATAAACCATTGGTCAAATCTTCTTGTAATTTCATACAGCGAAGAGGAGAAACTTAATTTGAAACTGCAGGCAATGAAAACAAATAATAGAAAAAATATTTATAGTTATGACCCCAGTGTATTTTTATGCCTGATCATAAGGATCTTTTGTTTATTGTTGGATATCTACATCTATATAGCGCTGCTTAAAGATCTCCATGACCTGGTGATTAGGTATCGGCTTCGTAGCAGTATCGTAGCTACCCATGTCCGAAGACGAATTAAATTAAAGATCTACTATTTTAGTGTATTCTTCAAATCTTTAAGCACTTAATGACCTTCCACATGACAGGGTGAAGATGAGTTCATGCATCATTTTCGTCATCATGTTGTGTTGCTTTGAACAGATATTAAATATCAAAATAAATTAAACAATTTTATTATAATGTGTGTAATAGATTAAGTAACCAAAGAAAATATTATAAAAATGATTGTATCAGCTGACACAATTTTTTCGTTTTGATTAAAGGCCGTGCCTATGAATACTATAATTAAAGCAAACAGTTCAATTAAATTAACGTCCTGTTTTATACTTAAAGTTTGGTTTGTATTTAATTACTAACAAAGTAGAACATCTAAGTCATACACAAAATCACTGATAAATTTGTTAGATTTATTATGATCTATGTCTTTTCCATCTAAGTTAATGGATGGGAATTTTTTTCTTTATTTGATGAATTATAATTAGACATTATGTAATTAGATATTTGAGGTTAAGAATGCTCATGAGCAAATAAGTAATACAAATTGAAATAATTATAATAATAAGCATTCATCTTATAAATGAAATCATAAATACCTGAAAAATTTTAAGTATATATTTTAACTATAGTTCTTTATCCATATCATAGAGGTTTAATTATAATTATAAATAAGCAAAAAAGATTTTTTTAAGTATTTGGTAATATGGATTAGTGTATAAAAGTATTTGTAAATGTAAATGTGTCCAACTGTATAGTAATATACGAATAACAATATCAGTCAAAATTCATTATGGGAAAACTGGTGAATTCACTAACTTATAGCTACTTATTTTGGAAATAAATATGAGCTTTCCAAGCACAAACAATTTCCATAAACATTTTTTTTTATTTTTAAAAGAAATCACCAAACAAAGGATAACATAATCCATCTACGTATTCAAGTTCAAGTTAAGTAATAGCTGTTGACAGTTTTATGATTTCTGTTACTTATTAAGTAAAGCCAACAAATGTATTTCTTCATTTAAGCAATCCGTCGGTTGTGGAAATCAGCTACAGCTGCGAATTCGAAAATATTTTTTTTCAAAACTTAACCAGCCTGCTCAGTTTTAACTTGGGTGTGAAAAAATACTTTTAAAACTCTAGAACTTTGAGCAGTACTTATAATTAGCAGTTGTACGTATATAATTTCTTCCTCACAATAAAATATTTTGTATACCAAAAAAGGACTATATACAGTGTTTGATTCCAATGGCATTAGATCAAGTCTATTATATATATTTCATTTTGTATCCTAGAAATGAAATTTTTAATCAAATCGTTTAGTTTCCTTTAAAAGCAAAATTATAAAACTTAATTTCAATTTTCTTGCTCTGAACACACATAATTTATAGTTTAGTCATCTTCTCTTAATATTAATTCAAATGCGCTGAAATGTAATTGACATATTAAGCTATTGATAACTTAAATTTATAAAAGTGTAAACTGTGATAATTATTCTTTGGAAATAATGAATTTATTTAATTTTGATAAAATGTAGCAACTTAAGCTTCTTCAATCCTTAAAAGTACTTCAGTTAAATACCGTTTTAAAGCCCGTTTTAAAATGGGCTTTTAGCATTTAAGATTTGATGGTTTAATTTTAAATGCTGAAATTAAACTATGAAACATTTTTGTGGTATGAATTACTTTTCACAAAAAATTCCTATTTTATTAGAATTATTCATGTAATATAAAAAAGCAAAAATATTGAGATCAGGTAGTTATGATTACTGTAATATATTTCTATGAGTACCATTTAATTTGAAACTTTTAAAAAGGAAGAACATAAAATGCAATAAAAGCACAAAAAAACCTGAGAATTCAAAATTTCTTTTAAATACTAAATAAAAGATTGCATGAATTATATCATAAAAGTTTGTTTTAATATAGGATTTCAAACAAATTATAAATAGTAAGTATAAATTATTAGAAATAAAAATGATATGTATTAAACTATATATATTAATTTATAATTATAGCATAGTACTTCGTTATGGATTCTTTGACATGAATTGGTGCTTGATTTAACAGAATGAAAAATTATTTTTAATCAAAAAATAATTTCGTTAACTTTTTATTTGTTTCTAATATTATAATTCAACACATAAATATAAGAGTTTATCTTTTGATCCGATTTAAAATTATTTTATAATTAGAGCATTAAACATATGGTTTAAAAGAAAAGAAGAATTTAAGAAAATAAAGCATTTCAATTATTAGTTTTTATCTATAATTTGATAGATGAATTGTTATAATGTACCATAAACGACTGAAAAACAAACTCATAAAATTTAATATACTTAATCAAGATTCCTGATCATGCAGTACCACAAAACTGTGTGCTCGAGAAATTTTCGAAATTTTTTGCCTATAATCTATTCCACAATGGGAACTTTGAAAAACATTAATTGCTGGGTAAATACTTTTCAATTCCATTTGTATAAAATTGCATAAATAAACTTTTGACTAGATGAAAAGTTTAAAAAACAAACCTTTTTATGAAACTGTTAAATAAAATATTCAAATAGTTGAATCCAAATTGCTTCATTAAGCCTTTCTTTGATTTATTTCAAAAGTTTAATAATCTTAATAATTAACCTAATGTAAAAAATTAAAGATTCAAAAATGCATTAAAATGCCTTTTGATAAAATTCATGTATTTTCTCTAATAATGCTCAAATTAAGTATTCTCAATCTCATATAGATTTATTTAAAAAGAAGTCGTTACATCGTAACATTACATGATGGATTACAGCAGTTAAAAGTATTTTAAAGTGACAGATTATTTGGTTGAACAATTAATTAACTTTAATGAAGCTTTGGTTATGATATAAGATGAGAATTTCTATTTTAAAATTCGGCATACTTTTAAACAGTTCGTTTTGTTATTTTCAATAAAGAAGAAAGCTTTGCTATATAACAATGCCTCTTATTCATTAGATTGTTTTTAAGATTTTTTTAATAAAAGGAAAACCTATTCAAAAATATTATTAGATATTGCCAAATATGACATAAGAACTTGATGGCACATTTTATAATACTTAAAATAATTAGTAGTTATTCGCAATTTACCTACACTTTAACTACATATAATACATTATAAATGCTTTAATATTTCATTCTATTAGCACGAAAGGAGTAATATTACCCTCTTATAATGTTTATTTAAAGAGCTGCTTACTCATTACTTTCATTTCATTCCGGAAAGGTTGCAATTATTAAAAGTGAGTTTAAATTGACATTTTCAATATTTGGCAAAATTATTACTCTAGGCGAAAAATCTGTTACGATGCTAAATTCCAATTAACAAGAGCTATAATATTATTCAAATGGCTTAAATTAAGTAGAAGATGAAGCGGAAGAAACGCAATTTGTTACAATGCAATTCCGCTTAATCAATGTGTATATTCTTCATATGTGATGGTATAGTTTTTAATTACTTGAAACGGAAGGAAAATATTTTCTAAAATTTAAGGTAAAAATTCGTTTACTTCTTTCTATTCTCAATAGTGTCATTACTTTGTACTTAAGGATGCTTATTTCAAAGATATCATAATTCACTCTTTATAGAAAATTCTAAGCAATGGAAAACCCTTGGATGAAATTATGAAGGACGCATTTAATTTATAAAAAGATGCTTTTAAAATGTTGATTTGATAATGTTGGTGTCATAAGAAATTATTGCTTTTAATCAAAAAAAGTTTGGTGAATTACAAATTCCATCAAACGCATAGAATTATATATCAATGTAATGACATTATTAAAAGAATTAAAGGGATAATGTAAAGACACTATGGTCTAAAAATAATATTTATTAAATGTCTACATTTTCCGTTGAAATACAGCATTCTTAGTACACAATTGTTAAACTTCAAGTAAATTCAATAAACGATGAAGAGTAAAATTAACTGTGAATTTTGTTTTCTAGCTCAATTTTGTTTCTCATTAAAATATTCCAAAAATGAAAAATATTGATGATTTCTAAATCATAGCCGAAACAACTTATATCCTCAACCTTTTATTCAATTTAAAATTTAAGTGAATGAAACTAAATGATTATAGCAAATCTTTTAATGATTATAGCAAATATTATTTTTAAAAATATAAATTTTTTAAAAATATTATATTTATTAAAAATACAAAACATAACTTATTCAAAAGTGTATAATTACAAGAATTTCATTTTACTTTTGACCACCTTCATATATTCTAGATCAGAAAATCATTTTATCATAACTGAACGGAAATGATTTAAATAGGAACTTTCCACCTTGCTATTTACAAATAACAAATAATTTCAAAAGCAAAGAAGCATTTAAATCCTGATTTATTCTATTCTGTCATCAAAAAATATAATTTTAGAATGTTTGAAATCCAGTTTAAGATAGTATTTGAATGCAATATATGTGTTCAGTGGAATTTACAATGCATATTCCTTCAGAAGTAATGTCGTTTTATCCAATTGAAGAACTGACTGACGCCAAATAAAATTCCAGTGAAAATTAAATTTAGATCAAAGCAGTGATGCAAATTTGTTTATTTAATCAAGTGAAAAGTTTAGAAATCTTAATGCAAAAATACTGTCGACCTGGTAAATGGTGAAATTTTTTTTTTAGATTGAAAATGAGAAATGCACTTTTACCAACAAGACCTTATGCACATTAAAGATGTCAAAAGTAGCCAATGGCAGATTATTATTCTAGGTCATTTTTAATATTTATCTATCAACATCACATGTCTATAATATCTATAGTATATTATAGAATACTATAGACATTTGGTGTCTATGTACATGTCTGCAATATATATGGTGAAACATTCAGTATAGATTTATATTTATAGGCAACATTAAATACTGTGCTATTTAATAGATATATATAGAAATGCAAAAAAATTATTCCGAGAATTACCTTACTAAGAACTACCTATTCTTTTTAAATAATTTTCAAATCTTATATTGTAGTAATTTTTTGGGCGAAAATTATTTATATATTTGAAAGAATTACATTTTTTTTTGTTACAAAAATTTCTTATTAAATTTTAAAAAAACATTCGTTACTAAAACATAAGTTTATCAAAAAGTTTTGTAATAATATCTCAAAAATTCTTGAAAATCAATGGCGTATATTTTATTGCTACACTTGAATAGAAAATATGTCAAGTATGATTGCCAATATCTAATTTCTAATATTCTAGTTTTCAAATGCTTATAATAATAACAAATAATAACGTATAATAACTTTTATGGTTCTCTAATTCCATTTTGTTTAACCCTCAAGTGTTGCTTGATTTTGATTTCCTTCCTGGCAAAATAATTTATCTGCTGAATTATTAGTTATTTTGGAATTTAAAATAGTAATGTTAAAATCAAACAGCAATTTTCTTAGAGTTTATCTTCATAAATAAGAGATTTTATATAGACTGATGTACAAGATTGATGGGTGACTCAAATAAATTATTTTACCGAAAATTCATAGGAATGTATACTAAGGGGATTCGTGAACAATCATATTACTTTTAAAACATTTAGACTATTTAGTTTCAAACCAGGCAGATGTAATTTATACTCGCGATTAAAAAATAATGCTCATGTTAAGAAATATCTTAAAAACTTCATTTTATATTGCATCCTTTTATATTTAAAATAATAGACTATTTGACTCTTTACGATTTATAGGACAGGTCGTTCACCAAAAACTGGCAAACTTGGCTGAAGTATATTTTGGTAGAATGGGATTGTCCATTTCGGAGGAATTTTTTTAAAGTTTAACTGTTTAAAAATTAAATTACATTTCAGATATATCGGCCAATCATCTTCAATTTTTTATGAATGAATTATTGAAATGATACCATTTTAATTTGTAAACAATAATTTTTACAATGGTATAGGATGACAAGATAATCATCAAAGACAGTTAGTTGACCATAAAGGATAAAGTCAAAATAAGATGTATATATTTCTCCAATATGAAATATGGCTTGTATTTCATTTCCAGGGCATAAAAGTAATTTATGTTTTATCGATATCAAATATTTTCAACAGATACTTCATGACCGGATCGACATATTGGAATTTCAGCCTTGCTTTGTGTTTATGAAAAGTCTTATATTCGGAAAGCCATTAACTGTCTCATCATCAGTGTTCGCTGAAATTTTGATAAATATTGGGTTGTTCGGAAAGTCATTTCGTATTTTTTTGTCAAAATGAAAAGAAATTTTCGTTTAATGAATAAATTATTTATTAAATTATAAAATTGCCATTCTGGTCTAATACCTTTTGCCATATTTTTGGTAGTAACATGATTACACGCTCATAAAAGTTTTGGTCTTTGCTGTAAAAAAAAACTGATCGAGGTGGTTTTTGGCCTCCTCATTTGAAGGAAAAATTTTGCAAATCAGTTCTGGTACTGATGTACTGTTAACACATCTTCTCCACACATATTGGCTAATTTATTTCTGGCTTGAACAGCATTTTTACCTTTTATAGCAAAAAAGAAAAAAATGACGAAAATGCTGTTTATTGCTCTCCATATTTAAAAGGGCACCATCCAAAAACTACTGCGAAGAATCAGCTGCACTTTTTCACACTCAAGCCTTGCTATATCAGCTCTTAAAACATAAAATGATTTTGCGGTTTAAGTATGAAATTGGGTGCGAAAAATGCAATTAAATCCTTTGTCAGGAAAAAACGAAATTACTTTCCGAACAACCTAATAATTTCCAGTTAATTTCGGGTGAACTATGAAATAATATAACAAAATATTATTTTTTTTACTGTGAGAAAAATTAGGAATTCTCCTATAATCTATACATCTTTATGTTCCACAGAAAGAAAGATTTGTTGTCTTCTTTTTTAACTGTTAAAATTACATCTTTTTTAATTCATTAAAACAATTTTGAAAAATATTGATCGTCTGAAAAATTTTATTAAACTTTTAAGGTATCTCCTGTTATTCAGTATGTGATAGTTTTAGTTCAAGTAAATATTATATCATCTTTTCATCCGAGGACTTTGAGATTAAAGTATAGTTTTGTTGCTGAGGAGGCCATTTTTTCAATTCCAGACATTTACTGACATTATTACTTGAACAAAGGCTGTTTAAGAACGTTATTTTATGAATACTATATTAAATTCTAATATATTTCTCTAATACTATTTCATGGAATATATTAAATTCTTTTCGCAGTATTTTATGTTTTGCTTTCACTAAATATACATTTTTTTTGTTAAGAAAACTAAGTTACAATTCATCAATCTAATTTTTAGGTTGATGAATTCCTACATTTTCAATATTTAATATATTTAGACCAAATATTCAATACATTTTTAGCAAGTGTGATACACCGTGCTCATTAATTTGTTAATCGATTTTCTTATAATACATATATCATGAGAATACCTCCTATTCATAGAAAAAATATTATTTTCTTAAGAGATTATTTTTGTTTTAAATGTGCAGTTCAATTTATGTGTCTAATATCATATTTTTCAAATAATCCTTTTTTTTATTTAATAAACCACATCAATGAGAATGGTGACAGCCAAAAATATTTAAAACGAAAATTTTATCACGTTATAGCAAATTCTAAAATGGATATAATAGATTTTTTGATTTTTACAAAACTACAGATTAAAATTTCAAGAAAGTAATGCATTATCCATTTTTATTGCAATACAATTTCAATTAGCTTTCTTTTCAGAATTTAAATTCGATGAATAAAAATTATATAAAGTATTCAGCTAAACATTTGTTCCAAAATTATCGGAAACTGAACTGTTTATTTGTTTTTCTTATTCAATGTTAAAACTATTAAACTGAAAAAGAGATGTAAATGGATGTGCGAATAGCTATAGAAATCTCCGGTAATCACAAAGAGATACCCTCGCTCTTTCTTATCGTTTGGGGTTATGTCAATGACCGTTCTCACAGCTTACAAAGAGATATGCCAGATATTGGAATGAAGATAGCAGGTTTGCACTATTTTTGCACCCATCAAGGAAGCAAGAGTCAACTCATATTTCCGATATTTCTCCCCCCAGTTACATTACTTTTAAGTTTAGTTTATATGTCTTAATAACTATCAAATTTACCAATTTTAAAGGTAAGTGAAACTGAATCTTTTTCAAAAGGCTTTCTTTCTGACGATGCCTTCAATCAATTATTCCTGATATGAAAGCTTCAAGATGATGACAACAAAAAGAGAAATGCAATAACTTATAGCGAGGACAGAAGTCTGTCTTCCATCTCATATGAAGATGACACTTACTTGTACAACCCCTTTTTACAGGAAGAGCTGTTTGACACACCTCACAGATATAACACAGGATAAAAAACAACCATGTCTGAAATGGGACTCGAATTCGTGATGCTCAGATCACGGAAATACGTGAGAAGGCTACCCCTAAGCTAGGACGTCAGCAAAACCATCTTGTTGTATAGAAGTGGGCGTTATTCCCATCTATCATATGTTGGATAATTTATTTTGTTGCATTTTCCTCCCTTGCTTAATCTGTGCTGGCAATTAGAGATCCTTAAATAAGATTTCGTTCCGTTTCAAGCTTTCACGACTACTTGAAAATCAAAATAGGAAATTGAAATAAGTCCGGAAAAATATATTGAAAAACTTATAATTGGAAAATAAAATTCGCATTTACAACAGACATGGATTAATTTTTTGTTATGAGATGCAGGAATTAGCTTTAGCAAATAAATATTAAATATATATTCTTGTATTATAAAGGTGTTTCTTGATGAGCGGGTTTTTTTAAATGTACTTGGCCATATTACAACGTTTTTTAAAAAAGCTGAAAATTGAATGTTCTTCCTTTATTGTATTGCAAATATGTTTTAAATTTGAAATGGGTAACTGAAGGTCATAAAATAATATTCTGAAGGACAGTAGCTAAAATGAAAGCAAAATAGTCATCACTTTACAGTGTTTTTTTTTCCTTCTGCAAATATTTTTATACTCTTTAAATATCTGAATACTTAATAAATCTCTGAAAGTAAATTCAAAAATATCTGTTGGATATTTTAGGTAAATTAAACAATTAGTTTGGTCTAATGTAAGGAAATTTAAATAAATATATAATAGTTAAACTTTTACATTTAATTAATTCTGTTTTAATTTGTCGGATTCAAAATACCATTTAAATTTTAAAACTTTATACCTTTCTTCTTAGAGTTGCTTTGGTGTGATTTGATGGATTCATTCCAAGAATACACCATGCGTAAAGGAAGCAGAGCAGCATTAACTTTTAAATAAGCAAATATGATAATCGATAGAGTCGTACATGAATTTAAGATATCAAGCATTGTATTTCACATATTTATTTGGTTATTTCCATGAATGTCAGAAGTGCAGTTGCCGTTGACTCTAAAAATAAATGTCCTTGGAATTCCCGGAAAATAAAAGGAGAATTCAGTGAATTCTTTTTTCTTACTTTTCCTAGAAACACTAAACCGATATAATTTCTCTTTCAGAGTCAATTTTATTTTTCTTTAATGCGAAAGAGAAATAAATATTGAACAGGAAATTTCCCGCGATGAGAATTCATGTGCAATATTATAGTTTTATCTACTTTTGCTCCAACTCGGTTTTATATTATAAAAACACTCTTACTTTGTTAACCGAAATAAAGTGAAAAAACTTTCAGAAATAAGGTATTTATATATCTGAAAATATAGAAAATTTTAAGTCAAGCATAAAATTTTCCAGGAATTTATTACGATTTCCGATAATATAAACAAACAATTCCCTAAACAGTTCACAGTATAGGAGCACTGAAAGTTAAATATTAAATGAATTACTTATAAAAAAGAATAATAGAACACTTTACCTGATAATCATCAATATTTTCTTATTATGGAATAAGTATTCTCAGATGCTTTTTTAAAGATAGAATAAAAGAAACTAATTAAAAAATTAATATATCAATGTTACATAAATATAAAACAAAAGTAGGGCAAAATTTTTAACAAATTATAATAATAGTGTATAACCAATTGCTAATATACAAAATTCTATATTTAGTATCATCTTAACCCTTTATTTATCGAATTACTTTATCATCAATTTTTCAAATTTAAATTTGAGCTCTTAGCTAAATTTTAGTAAAGAATCAACTCTGGAAGAAAAAAAAAATATTTAAAATTATCTAACTAATTATAAAATATTTTAAATTTTATTTTTGTATGATTTTACTGCTTTTTTTTGTAAAAAGTTCTTCGTATTCTTTCAAATTATTTTCGAAAAAAAACTCATATTGTGTAGATATCATCCGGTTTTTAAAGTACCATCAGTAAATAAAGAGCTAGCCTAATTTTAATATTGTTTCATAAGAAAACATTTCACAGAATATTTTTTTTACTTTTGTACCAAGAACTTTTAGAAGTCTTGAAGATCGAACTCAAAATTAACCATAGTAGTCCTTAAACAAAATCCAGAGTTTAAAAAATGGTCTAGTCAGGAAATCAAACCAAATTTCTATTTTCTTTTACTGAAGAAGTAATTGTTCAAATTTCAATGCCTTAGGATGGCTTATTACAGTGTTAGTGTCGTCCGTCATTTTGCAAAACGTTTTGGAAATGAATGTCTAAGTAGAAGTTTCATTTCAAGTAATTAATCAGAATTCCCCATGACCAGGTCATAGTTTTCAACAGTAAGTTTGAAATGCTGAAAGTGCAGTTTAGCAGGAAAAAAAAATCAATCATGTTTTTTTCTTTTCATGTTCTTTCTAGGTTTTACTTCCTTTGTCTTATCCATTGCTCTAAAATAATTTATCTTTTCACTCATTCGTTTATGTGTAAACATGTTCCGTATTACAAATTCCCAAACCATCATTATTTTTAATGTGCGATATTGATTCAAAATGAATTTCCTTTTAATAATCATTAAAAAAATTGCCCAATTATAATATAGATAGACAGAAAATTATTAACATTCCTGCTTAAAAATGTATATGCACAATTAATATCTCCACTAATACTTGTTTTCAAGATTGTAGTAAGAATTTCTGTTGCGTTTCTTAAGTGAAGAATTTAATAAATAAATTCCATGACAAATGAGGTCAAAATGAAAGAGTACCAATTATTCCGATATGATACTAAAGATCTAACTAATTTTTGCTAATAAGCGGAAGCGGAGATGAATTCTACCATTTAAATTATTAAAACATTTTAAATTCTAAAAGATTTTTTTAACTCTATGGTATTCATTTATGTTCATCTCAAGTAGCAGAAGCTACGTTTTCGAACTACTAAGGAAAATCATGGACATATTTTTAAAGTTCATTTGACGGTTTCTGATTCCTATTCATCGGATAATAACTTTATTCTTCATTAATAATTATTATGGAATCCTTCAGTAGAAATAAGATCTTTCTTCATCAAAACATGAATTCGCTTTTAGCTTAATGGTACCAAATAGTAATAGGTAAAAGATTTATTCATAAAGAATCATTCATTTTTAACTCATTTAATATTTTGTTACAATCTGTCGGTTATAATGTTTTTCTTATTATTCAATTAAGCAAAATCAAACTTACTGTTTAATAGGTTTTTAAATACATTTCCTTTAATACAGAACATCCTTTTTAAAACTATTCAAAGAGCAAATTATTTAATTATAGCACAATTTATCACTGTTATTTATTTTTTAAATGCGTCCACATCTATTATTAGAAGGCGGAAAGTTATTTTCATCTCAATACAAAGTCTAAATTGTTGTAAATGTTTAATAAATGTTCACTGCTCATATTATTTTTATAAATTTTGCACTTCTTGATTCATTTTTAAGTTTAGATTTTTACGAGGCTTCGAATCATATTCAATAAAATATAATTCCAAAATTTGTTATGTATAGAGTTTAAGTTTTCTCATATAATACCTTATCAATATTTTTTATAACTTCTATTTATTTGGATTCTCGAAAAATTATTTTATGTAAATGGAATTAGCGAAAATATGCATGACTTACTCATTAAAACTTACTTCAAAAATCATTAAAATAAGGTATTAAAATTTTCAAACAAATGCTATTTCTGGAAAATAGATATACAAAAACTTAAATAGAAAGTTCTTAAGTTGAAAAGCAACTCTATTTTTTGTATTTATAGTAACTTCTTTTCATTTATTTACCTAAAACCTTCCTTGGTAATTACATTGTTTTCATCGAATGTTAGTACTTCGCAGCTCATCTTCCTGAAAGTCCTCTTAAGAATATTCCTCTTCATCGTGTTGTGATTTTAATGGTATAAATATTGAGTTGGGGTAGAAGTTCGTAGTGTTTTTATATTTACGTTATTTTCGTGGCAAAGTGTAAAGTATTCATTCGATAGAGCTTCTTCTGCTCTATAAAACTGTGCTAATCGTCTTTTTGAGTAATTTAATTTTTAATTACTTTTAAAGCTTAGACATGTAATATCCAGGAAGTAAAAATCAACATTTTCGGCACCTGCTCTTCTTCGCTTTTCATCCAGGCCAAAACGCTACTTAAGCAGCACGGGATATTTGCAACGAATTCTGAGAATGTGTCATAAGCAAGTCTGCAACAGGGAAATGGTCAAGCCTGACCTCCATCCAAAGAAGACCATGATCAGCGTTCGGGGGGGGGGTGTACTGGAAATGCATGGTGTACTGGGAAATGCTCGAAAGGAATGCCACGGTCACCAAGGGGTTCTACATAGCCCAGCTATACCGTATGAAAGAGGCTATGAGACTGAAAAGACCCCATAGACAAGGCCAAACCATACTCCTTCACGACTACACCAGGCCTCATGTTGCACAAGTCGTCAAAATTGCACTCCAAGAGCTTGAATGGAGGTCTTTCAGCATTCCCCGTATTCTCCGGATCTTGCGCAGTCGGATAACCATCTTTTCCACTCCCTGTTGAACTATACGAGGGGCGTTACCGTCGACAATAAAGAGGGCCTTAAAAACCAGAACGGGGAATTTTGGTGGAACGGCATCGACTAATCGGACTTTGATAAAAACGCTACGAAATTATTCCCCAACCCAATAGTACCCATTATAATTAAAGCATCTGATGTCGTCTCTATTATTACTTGATTTGCGATAGTAAAAAATGCTTGAAATCGTAAAGTCGAAATATATTTTTGCCGTAATATTTATGCAGCCTCCAGTTTCAGTTAGGATGGAATTTTTCACTGCTGAACAAATATCGGAAGGGGTAGTCGAATACCTTTCAACAACACAAATTATTTCACTATTTAATCTACAAAATTATTATTTATTATTTTAGGTAAGTTTTTGGAGATTGGATTTCTTAAGGTCCCGTTATAAATGTCATTAATAGCTTACAAATGTATTTTATTTTCAATTCTGCTCAGTATAATATCTAGAAACCAATTATTTAATTACTTTAAAGTTATTAAAGTTTAAAAATTTTAAGATATTAAACTTCTAGTTATTAAATTACAAAAGGCAGTTATTTGTCAAATCACATGAAGTTTATCCGCATGTACATTTCAAGCATGTAAAGAACAAGCTCGAACATGTTACGTGTAAAGGGTGCGTTATACGTGATTTATTTGTGGCCATTACTGGAAAATATGTCCAGTATTTAAATGTAAAGGAAATCTGAAGAATAAGAGTGAAGTTATATGTTAAGTGGAGGAATATTTGGTTGCAAAAAGTTCTCTTGGTTGTCGTTCAAGATTCAAAATATTTCTTTAATTTTTATTTAAAGCAAGAATGATGCCTTAGTAATGCAGCATAGTTTGGATTCAAATACAGAATTTAGGCACCCTAATTAGTGAAAATATTTGATATGCTTCATTAATAAAAAAACATGAAAATTGTGGCCTAGGGAATTGTATGTATTTCAAAGCACTTAAAAGAAACCAGAGATTTGATTACAAAGAGTTCGTACTAGTTGCTGCTATAGATTTAGTATATTTCTTTCTTTTATATTTTAAGCACAGATTACACTTTGTATTAGAGAAAGGGGCAATATTTTGTTTGAAATTAAAAAATGCGCAATCGAAATAACGAAAATATTTTATCTATTTCATTGACCAAAAACCATTGAAATGTGGAGGAATTATAGGATAATTTAAAGCACGTAAATAAAGCCAAAGGAAAAATTAAATTTTTTCCATGATAAACCAAATTCAGAACGGTCCTTAATTGGTTTATGATAGTGATGTTGGGCCCTTCTTGCCTTATCTTAGTTCCCACTCCTCTCGTGAAAAGAATTATTGAATAGCCGTAATAATTACTGAACAAGGTTACGTGTCCCATGCTCACCTCGTATTTTCCTCACGTTCACTAAATTGTTTCTTTTCAATGCACGTTCTAGAAAAGTTGCATCATTATTAATATTCTGTACGATTGAGTGATTAATCACAACTTTCAGATCCAAGCCAAATGATTCCAACATTGTCATACATGCCTCTCAATTAAAACCGTCATTCAACAGTCTTATTAATCAGTATCAAAAATAATTTTGGAAACTTGAATATAATTGAAAGGTGTCCAGACACTTCTAAATTTAGACATTCTTAAAAAAATTCTCCGTAATATCTAGAACATTTCCCTTTAGTTTCAGGCATGCAAGATATAATGTTGAATTCACACTCTCAGCAACGATTCAATCACAAAATGAAGTTTAGGGGATCTATCATAAATTGGCTTAAGAAGAGGATTTAGGCTTACCCCGATAGCTCTTAAAGCTTTGGAAATTTCATCAAACATTTCCCTCTGTATGAAGTTTTGAAAGAAAAGTGTGTACATTCGGACAAATACAGGCAAAAAAATCCTCTCATTTGCGTTTCTCTTTGTGGATTTTGTTTTGTTTATAATATGCAGAAATTACCATCAAATTATTAAAAATTACAAACAAACTATGCTTAAAATATACCATACCATCTTGGAATTTTATTAAAATTTGAAACAAATACTTAAAATATTCGAGAAAAATAAACATTTACAGTAAATACTTTTTAACTGCGTGTCATGAAAAATGTCGGCACATTTACTCCTCCATATGAGCAGCATTCCTAGTTTATAGCAACCTGGCATATCTTTAATAAGACGTCCTATTCTACCGGAAGGGGATATGGGGCTAAGAAGTTTCTGGTACATGGTGGCTGATTTTTACTTTCTTAGTGTGTATAATAATGATGGTATTGCTGACTAGGTTCATGGTCGAAGATAGATTATATTTCTGTATGAGAAGTTGATATGCTAGCTATTAACAATAAGGCCTACTTCATGTTGACCTAACATGACTAACATTTAACAAGTCTAATGTTAAATGTTCTGTCAAGTTATTTTCTTCTTGAACATAGAACAGTAGTAATTCATAGATATGGTTATCCTCATATGCATGATGGCTAGATTATTTGAAATTTGTCGAGATATGAAATAAGTACTTTGTAAAATCTATAAAGGATTCTGAGAATTTTTTACCTATGTATTTACACGAGAAGAAAATTGGTTTTTTTCTATGTGCTAAGAAATATAGTTTCATGAGAGGTGCTTGAAGTTTTCATTTATACATACTTTATCGATCACATTAATAGTTAAGAAGACGGCGTCCTGGCTTAGAGGCAGCGCTTCTTCTCCATGTTCTGGACATCTGGGGTCCGAACACAATGTTGCTGGTTCGTGCATGGTTGACATTCCCTTGTGTTCTATCTGTGGATGTTTGAATGTGACCTCCTGTAAAAAGGGGTTGTGCAAGCGAATGTGTGTGTGGGCCATCTTCATTTGATCTAGAAGTCGGACTTCTGCCTTCGGATGCTCAAGTGTCTTCACCGTCAGAAGCTACCACATCAATTTTCCTTGTTAACACAGTCACATCATCATCATTAATAATTATGAAAATTTAGTCTTAAAATAAAATTGTATGACTGTAAGAAAAGTTAATATAAATAGAAAAACCTTTGTGTATGTAATTTGTTGTGGGTCACATGTTTTTACAGAATGAAAATAGTTTACTTCTTTTTAAACTATTGCATCACAATGAAAAGTTTGGACATATGATTTAATTAACTTAAATCTTTTAATTTGTTTATAAGACTGTATTAAATCATGCTGCAAAAGTATATATTTTTAAAAAGAAAAATAATAGCTATCTTGATTTGAAGTGCTTGGCATAAAACAAATTTTTTGTTTACAAATATCCCATTATCATTTTATCACGGAAACAAGTAAAGCAATATAATCTTTTATCTAATTGAAAATTTATCTCTCTGCAAGAAAGATTTTGTCTTGTATTGTACAGGCAAGCAAAAAAGGTATATTTTTTAAAGAAATGACATAAGCAAATGCTCCATATCAAACATCCAACAGTTTAATAAAACATCAAATGATTTAAGAAAAAAACAATTCCTTGATATCTCTAATAAAATCCAACTCTTGTTTACGAAAAATATAATTTTATCTATGTAAAACTACTAGGAAACATATTAATTGCCGAGTCGTATACTGTTTATCAAATCCTGATTTTGATTTTTATCCTTTAAGGTTGTAAATTTTATTTCTGAATATTAACTAAATAAAAGAAAAGAAAAATTAAGTTTAAATTGTTTTCGAGATAAGGTAAAAAAGTATGATAACATACCTTTAAATGTTTATTAACGTCGGCTTTAATTATTTAAGATCTGTTTTCCGCATAAGGAAAATTAAACTCGCTTTTTGGCAGTTTTGAGCATATGATTACTAGTATTTTCTAATTGTTATGGAGTAACTAGTATTTTAATAAATTGCAGTTTTGTTGAAATGCATGACAAATAATTGGATATTGTAAGAGCTCGTGTAGTTATTTATAAGGAATAATTTTATTAATCATATTAGCATGATTTATATTGAGGAGAAATATGAATGGTTTGGTTCTTTTTATATACAAACAAAAATTCGAAATTTCAACAAGAATTAAAATTTTGATTTTAAATAAAATATTGTAACATAAATTACCTACTCTCTTGAAGGAATAGGACAACTTGCCTTATCAAGTGTAATTTTAAATACTGTTGATGACAGCATAAACTTTCATACATTCCTAAGACTTAGGAATACCTGTTATCACATTCTCTACGTTTTCGAAATACCAAGTAAATCTTTTGTATAGTTAAATAGTGCTAACTCATAAATATTTTTGTTATGACTGCAATTAAATGTGCTGTGACTACAACTTTGATTGCAAAGAGAGGGAGGGCATTTGTAGTGATAGTGAGGTACCACATGCAATAAAGTTTTTGCATAAATATTTTCTTAGTCATGTTGTCTAATTTGTAATAAGGACAATATTTATAATTTCATGTGATTGAAACAATGGTAATTCCACGTTGAAGCCTTTTTCTATAATTACTATTTATTTCATCTCCACATGATGATGGAGTCGTGTATGCTTTACAAAGGAAAGGAGTTGCAGTAGCGTCTGAGGAGAAAAACCTCTGAGCACCCGAGGGTAGGTTAATTATTTAAAAGACATTTCTAGTCAAGGTTAAAGCCCTTGGACAATCGAGGGCAGAAATTTGACTTCTAGTTCACATGAAGATGACACCCACACACTAACTTGCACAACTCTTTTTTACAGTGGGGGGGGGGTCTTTCGCACACCTCACAGGTAGAACACAGTGTGAAGAACTAGAATCACGGGGAAGACGGACGATCTCTTCGCAAGGAATTTGACACCATCTCTACATGATACTGAACATTAATTATCATTGTTAGGTATGCTAAGAAGTATATAAATTATCTACTTGTAGCACACTTTCTTCCCAGGTGGGTGACATATTTACTATTTTTCTTTTCTTTTCTTCCTGAAGTCGAGACCGCAAAGTATATGTATGAAATTTGACTCAGACTAATCAAATAGTTTCTTACAAAGATGTCTAGACACCTGTTTAATTTGTAGAATGTGTATTAATCCAATATCAAGTTCTTATTTTAAAATAAAAGGCTCCCCTAAATGAGTTTTAAAGTAATTAATCTAATTATGTTTTTCATTTGTTTTATTCTTCTGAACTCTGCGATTAGAATAGAAATAATTGGGAATAAAACACGGCACCATTCTTTACATATCACATAAGCTTAATATTGCCATGAATGTTTAAACAAAAAGTATGGAAATTCAGAAGATATGAGAAAATCAGAAATTTTTGATGAAATTCTGGAATGGGAAATGAAAATCGAATACGCAATGTTTATCTATAAAAAATTCAAATGGCAAATAACAATTTCTTTAATTCGAACTTAATCAAAATATTCAAATGCCTTTTTACACTGAAATCAAAGCAGTAAATTTGATTCGTAGGATCCAGAAAAACTTTACAAAGCTAATAGAAAGAAGTAATTCAAAGTTAGATATTTTTTGGATGTCTAGACATGGTTTGATAGGTTTTTTATCTTATTATTTTTGTTGAACGTACGGCCTCTGGTTACCCAAAATCTATCCACCCTTTTTTAACTAATTTCACCACACATTTTTCATTTAAATTATAATTTTACATGAATAATATATTTTTAAACGGGCTAAAAAGACTGTCTCGATTTAGAAATTGGAGAAACGAGGTTTTGAAACCTTATTTCGAAAATTTCACTATTTCTAAATAATCTTATTTAAAAAAAAACTGAACAAACTAAATTTGGAGCTAAATAAGCTTATCGTCGTAACCACTGTGGTGTGGAGTAAATATCTGAAGTGTAAGTTTAGAAACGGGATGTTTCTAAGTCAGCTTTTGCTCAAGAGTTACAAATATGGCCAAAAGGAACTTTTGTGCTATATCCAAACGGATGAATTAATCAAATGTTTTGGTTTTCTAAATATAGGTATAAATTCAATTTCAATTATTTATATTACAATTTATTTTAGTTATTTATACATGAATAATGATAACTTGTAGTTTGCCTGACAATCATTTAATTCTTATTCATTTTTTACAATATATCTTTCCATGATCGTGTGAAGAAGGAGACAAACGCATCATAATTCTTGCTTGAATATTTTACATGAAATGCCTTATTATATCTCAATATACCAAATTATAGAAATTTTATGCCGCTAGTTTTATTTCAGTGAATAAACTCATTCTTTTAATCATTTTTTTCGAAAAAAAATCAATTAGCATATAGGTCGTTTGCTTTCACATATTCTCTTATACTACAATTGAAAGTTTTGTTTTCGTCTCTTTTACCGACAGCTGAATGAGACTAAAATATTTTCTATAATGCATATTTTAATGAGGATTTAAGTAATAAATCATTATGAGTTGACGCGTTTATTTTTAATACTGTAGTTAGATTAATCTTTTTGCAAGAAAATGCAGACGAAAAGTCTTCATTGAAAACAAATTAAAAGAGCTTAAAACACGTCGATAAAATGAAAAGTTAGAATGGCATCTAAACTGCTCATTACCTGGTGATTAAGATTTTTGAAAATCTCTTTTTTCTAATTTTTAATTTGCTCTTTCGATTCACAACAACCATAATTAAAAGTTTTTTATGAGTGAAATACTTCATGTTTGGTACTGAGAATGTTATGGAGGCTTTTAAAAAACTGCTTAAATACGTTAAAAAATTGCTTTTGATTTGTTATATTTCTAATAATAGAGAAGAAATTCAATGATTCCGATTACTTCTTACTAATGGGGTGTTACTGCCTTTCACATTTAAACTTGACTTTTTAAAGAAATTTAAGACTTAATTAAAAATGAAAATTTCAAAATAAACCTTTAAAATAACTCGTTTTACTAAGTTATATTTTTTGGAGTTAACTTATGATGCAAGGGAGTTTAAGTGAAATTGTCGATTCTAAAAGAGAGATGGAAATTAGACAATTTTTGCCTTTTAATTCTTAATTCTTATCTAAATCTATCCGTATTAAGATAAACACAAAACCCCCCAAAAAATAAACAGCGTATCTCATTTATTTCATTGATTGATCTCGTGGTTTTTATTCCTTTTATTTTTTTAATTTATAATCTTTTTACTCCAGTGGCAATGTTATTAGACTTCTCAATTGTGATTTTTATTTAATTTTATCTTTAAAAACTTTTTCCTATATAAGATGGATTCTAAAGGCTTTTTGGTTTTTTCCCTATAAGATAAAAATGAGAGCGCAGTAAACACACGGTTGAATAGCATTTTGCTTATAAACTTGATAAAGTATGAGCAACTGATGCATTTCCTTATTTTTAAGCAGAGAAAAAGAATACATTTCTTACGCATATTTTCAACTTAAATAAAATTTAGTAATAAATAGATTTTGAAATTCGTTTTCAGTATTTTATAATATATTTTGGTATGTATACAAAATGTTTGAAAAAAAATCTGAAATAGTAAGTAGCAATACGGATTTTTTTTGAAATTTTAATTTTTATTTCAAATAGTTGAATCAAGTAAATATTGTCGCTTCAAGGAAAATGTATTTGAATGTTAGGTACAAAAATAAAAATAATTTTTCATACTACTTGAAATAGAAAAAAATTATAGAAACCGTGCAATGTTTCCTTTAAAATTTATTTTAATTATTAATACTTTAAATACTAGCATTCAAATTCTGAAATATATAATTTATATAATATAAATTTATTTAATATGATAAAGAGAGGAATAAAGTTATGTTTCAAGTAAAGAAACGTTAAATAATCACTGCACATAGAAATAACTATCATTACTTTCTATTGCATAATGAAAGATGTGCTTCTCTTTAACAAACATTTTGCAACGATACATTCATAATGAGTTTACACATTAATAATATTGAGTATAAACTTAGAAATACAAAAGAATGTAACATAAGAGTGCTAAACATAAGCGTTTAAAATATTTGCCAATCATATGTTATTTAAAAAGGATAATTGAACTCATTTGTTACTTTGGTCCTAAAATCATTTACATTTCTTTTTATACTGAAACCGTTTCAGAAATTTTATAAGAGGCGCCTGATACATTTCATTACACCAAATAGAGTTCCTACAAAAAATCCATTAACTAAATCAAAATCAGCAAAACACTATTGAAAATTATTCATTTCACTCCCTCTCATCACATATACAATTGTGTTCCCCTCATGTACGAATATTTCATCTTAGTGCACTCCTGTAGAGATGACCCCGGTAAAAGAACAAGATATGAGGGTAATCATGTAAACCACAGATAAATTAGAAATTTTAGAAACATTTATGACCTTAAAATATATTTAAAAAAGCAAATGATGCAGTTGTCACATTATGTACATTAGTACAAGATGCACATAGGATATTCGTACATAATGTACATTAGTACATGGTTTTACAAAAAGAAATTCTACAAGTCGATGTAACGAACATTAAATTCGTTTTAGAAAATGAAAATTGTAACTTGTGTGGGGAGCAGAATCTTCTTTGTATCATCTTTCGATTGCAAATTTATTCCTTATCGTAATTCATGTAAACTATGTGAATTATTAGAACGAGGATTTTAAATAAGGAAAATATCATATGCAAAGGCCATTTTAGAATATTTTGAAAGAATGGACATGAGTGCTAAAACTGAAAAGCAGCACTTGCCCTTTTATTTAAATTAAATTAAAAATTATATCAAATTATAAAGTTTTTAAAACAAAATATGCTTATGCCTCAAGCAGCACAGCATATTGTGAAATATTGCATTATATTTTGCGATATTAAATTACTAAATATCTATTTTATATATTTAGAATAATTTATACCTATTATATATACCTATTATATATAATAATTTATACCTATTACATATACCTATTATATATAATAATTTATACCTATTATATATAGGTAATAAATTCCAAATTTTAATAAAGTGAAAGTTTGAAATTTGAAGAGATTCCTAAAAATGTTTTCCACTCCAATATAACTACAAAACAGGCTCAATCATTTATAACAATTTTATTTAATCCCTTACCTTCCAGAAGTACATCCAAATCATCCTAGTACAATTCAAGAATGCGGATTATAAATATTTTTGATTAATAGTATCTAAGAATATTTCAATGTATATTTCGTAATCTTGAATGATACTTTTACTTTCACATACAACCGTAACAGTTTGAAACCAACAATTTATGTCTTCATCTAGCAATTTAAGTCTTGTTTTATTCTCGATAAAGAAAAAAATACCGGAAAAAATAACTTTACTTTACTTTAATTAACTGCTTTTTGGAACTATATTCGCTATCTTTGAACAATACATAATGACCCTGTCGTTCTTATAAAACGACAAATAAAGACCAATGATGACTTTTCGAAATTCACTTTCAAAACATGTTATGGAATTTTAATGATTATTCCGTAATTCATTTTCTACAATTTTGTGAATTAATAATTTGCTCTGTTTTTCTTACTATAATATCCTAACTTTTTGTTTCAAAAATGAGGATAAAAATAACTTTATATGTTTTGACTCTTCTTTGTATCTCTCATACTCTTATTTGAAAAAATTCTTTCAAAAAATTATAGGAAATTTTTCTAAAAGAGTTTAATGAAAAAAGTAGTCTTAATTTAATCTTCGTTTTTTCGCCTAAAATCAAGTTCCACACAAAAAAGATCATAAAATTTTTTCGAGCACCTAAAACTTACAGTTCTTTTATTTTCAGCCATATGCTTAAATATTATTTTATTAAAAGTGTATGAGGTTTATTTTTTTTTTCATTTCCGTTCATTATATTTGTAAATATGAAACATAATAAAAAAAAATCCATTTACTACTTGCTGGGCAAGGCATTTGAAATTTTTACATTTGCACGTTCTCAGTAGAAAATACATTATTAATATTTTCAGAAACTTAATAATCAGTTAATCAATTAATTTATTAAAATTTGATTATGCACGAGTGATAGCGTCTGACAATGAATTTAAAACATAGTTTGAAAATTCTAAATTATGTATATTGATGAAAGAAAAAATTCATTTCAATACATGTTATGAATTTTAAAATATTAAAAAAGTAAAAAAAAGAAAAACATTTTAATACATTATTAAAACCTTATGTTTGAAAATTGTTTTAATCAAATTTCTTGTTTCGTTAGGGATAACAAATTTAAAATAATAGAGAATTCATTATGCTTCTAAAAATATAGAATTCCTGACCATATTTCGGTTAATGTGTGGGAAGCTATAAATAGAAAGATAATTTATCTTTCATACACAATATTCAATTTTTTTAAACTTTTATACTTGATAAAGAATATTATTCTAAATTCATAGATAAGTATATTTTTGAAAATGGGTTTTTATTTATTCTGATATTTTGCGCATGTTTTATGCTTAAAACAATGATTTACTTTAAAAATGACTTATTTATTAGAGGTAAATATGGTAATAAAAAGGGAGGGAAAGCCATTAAACTTTATTTCATCTACGTGCTATTACATAGGGATCATTTCTCTATCAGTCGAATGTTATTCCGTAAAGAAAAAATGGATATATCATCCATATTACTATTAATAACATAGAATAAAAACTTCTTTGTGAAAAGAGCTTCCTCTATTAACATATTTACAGCGATCTATTTAAAATGGATTACTCTACTTTAGTTCTGAAATGAGGTACTCAATAACTTTGATTAAAAGAATATTACCTTTTATCAAACTTTTGTTTGTTCCTCAAAGCACATAACATCCAAGTTTTACAATTTGTGTAAAATTTCGAGGAGCCAATTAATAGTCTTTCGACAGTCAAATCATTCCTTCAATAAAGGTTACGGTGAAATAACCTATACTCACATGAAGGTGAGCTTCTTCTATGAGAAATCATATTACAGCCAATTACAGCCTCATTGATAGATTTTTGTCATTATAGGTTTACTATGGGAGGAGTAACTAGCTATTTTTATTCCACTTTATTGCTATCAATAAGGCTGTCAAGCTTTTATAAAATAAATGAATAAATAAAATGGACAGTTCTTCCACCAAACTTATTAGAAAGTTTCCGATAATTGAAAGCTTGCTTAGGTTAAAGAAACTTTCAAACATTAGTTCCAGAATCTTTATTTTTTGTAGTTCTTTAAGTGAAATTTTGACCTGCTAGCTTTAGTGTTATCATATTAATGGGCTCAGCCGAACTCGATTATAATCCAGTGACTCAAAATACTATTTTTAAATCTAAATTTCTTGATACCAATCTCACTGCTTCAGCATATAAGTATATTTATAATATTTGACTAAATATAATATTAAAATAATAATTTCTATTCTTTGACTTTAAATAAGCATTTGTTGAGGTAATTTGACATATGAAATAGAAAAATATATTAGAAATTCAAATTGAATGCTAATGAAATGAGTTTCATTTTGCTGCAGAATTTTATTAAAAGTGCGCTGAAATGAAAATATCATTAATTTTAATTCTTAATGAGGAAATATCATGTAGCACTCACAATAACTTACACTAGGAAATGCTCACCAAGAAATTTTTAAACGTAATTTCGTGAATTGAGAGAAGGGACATTGTTATCTTACTTGTATATTAGAGTATTACTGCGTTCTGTTCTTAAATAATTTGGGTGTGAATTTGATTAATGCTTTATATCAAAACTTATTTCTGTGAAATTCAAAATTTTGAAATATAAAACAATAAACTATAAAATTCAGAAAATCATTTAATTTTCTGCTTCACATCGATGATATTATATTTTAAAGTTCTTTTTACAAAAAGCATTTATGTAACTTTTAAAATTCTCATTTCTTCATTCTACTTTATATCATTCATAAGATATCTGAACTGAAAATTCGAAATAGACAGCAAAAACAAACCTTTATTTTCACATATTGAAATATCTGAAAATATGTTATTGCATCGACTAAAAAATAAGTTTAAATTTAAAACATAACTGTTGCATATTAACATATTAAGATAAATTTAATTCGACTTTACAAAATCGTATCTTAAAAACGGTAACCGTGAATGTAACAGTAATCCAAAGGATTCTTAGAACCATAACGTTTTTAAAAGATTAGTTTAGTAATCCCTTTTCATAGATTGGGATTTTGGCGATTCTGCTCTTCCTTCCCCTGCCTTAGAAAAATTTCAGTTATCTCAAACAGTTTAAATACTGATATCAAAAGAGTAATACGCAATTATTACTAGTTCATTACAAGATTTAAATACGGTCGAAATGTCAAAATATGAAAAGGACTTTCTTCTAAAGGAAAGTATCATGCAAATGTGGACATAGTACAGTAAAATAAATACCTAATGAAACAAATGTTATAATTTTTTCTACTTTTTGTTTTTTATATTAAAGACAACTTTATAGATTGAAGATTGTTTGACTTTTGCACACTAATACATTTTTTAAAATTAATATGCTACGATGAGAAATGGAGAAATTAATATGCTAATAAATTAAAAAAAAATATTATATATTCTACGTATCAAGAGAGACGAGGAGCTCAAATCAATTTAAATTACAGGTTATTAATGTGTATAAAATTTCAGGTCAAATAATACCGTAACCAGATAAGCCATATCGTAAAAATTATTAAATTACAACAAAAAACAATTTCCTATCTTTAAACTGTGATTTGAAGCTATAATTATTGCATCACTTGTAAAAGGAAATAAATCTCTGCATCTAATTTCTATCTGAACTAAAACTATTACTTGTTAGACAACGAGTAATATATTTATAGCATCAGGAATCCCTACTTTCTGCTGGACATTATTTATAAGGCCATGTAAGCTGATTTGAAAGCTGTCAAGAGAGCGTGTGCTTCAACAAGTGTAATACATCATTCAGTAAAATATTTTAAGGATATATTTCATATTTGAAATCCATAAAATCATAAGAAGTAACTGCCAGTTCGTAAATAAATCAATTGAAAGGAAATTCTAGAATCTCAATTTCAAATTTCTACTGTAAAAAAATCCATGCATTATTCATAAAACACGAATTGGATTCCATTAACATTGCATTACAAAGAAAATAAAACTTCTAAAATTCTATAAATAGATCACATTCCAACAACTATTTACAAAAGCTAGGGAAATACCAGTTGCCATCTGCAACAAATATATAAAATGCTATACGGAGTGCTTGCCTGACAGAGAACTCTGAGCGATGCAATCATTTCAAATTCTCTGAGGATTACGTTACGTTATTTTGCTGGATTTTCTTCAGAATATGTTCAGTTATCTGACTCGAATTTTTACCTGCTTTCATAAGTCAGTTTATAAAGAGAAAAGAAATTGAAAAGCAATATTACGAATGGATAACGTATGATGATTCATTATTATTTTGAAATCAGATATTAATTCATTTAGTTATATATGACCTTGATTGATCATGAGTTAATCTTTAGATATCTTTTTATACATATCATCGAATTTAATACAATTACTATGTTTTTTTTTTTGAAAATAATGGCAGCTTAGAGCTCTCTGCTACATAATGTTTAATGCTACCTTTGAGAAAAAGAAATTTATTCGCAAGATTGATAGAGTATATAATCCATTAATTTATGAGATAAATTTCATATTTTAAGTTAGTAGGCTTGGAATAATCACATTAGAAAAGAGCCAAAATTTCATTCTGCTCCTAATATCGAAAGTGATTTTAGGAGAAGAGATTATTGCTAGGAAGAAGTATTTCTTACATCAAAATATGTAAAATCTATGTTTGAAATGAAATAAATGTTTATACAGAAGTAATTTTCAATTATTGCTTTCGACGTGAAAAATGCATAGAATTCTTTTTAACTTCATAGTATGTAAAACACAAGAGCCATGTGCAGATGTAATAAAAGATGAGTCAATTTTGGGAACACAGAATTATTATAATGAAACGCATACTATTTGTAATAATGTAACACATAATATTAAATATATTGCTATTGCCTCTTCAAAAAACTCTGGGATCAGATTAAATAACAATAATATAAGAATTTGCAGGTGTGATGAGAGAGGGGTCAACTTCGGGAACAAAGTATTATTGCAAACAAACGCATAGTATTTGTAATAATACAGCGTATTATATTAAACACATTAAATATATTACGAATGCCTTCAAAAAACTTTGCGGCCAGATTAAATCACAGAAATATACATTTTCCAGGGAATCATTTGCCTCATATTATTATTTAAAAATAGCATGCACATTATATTTTAATCTTATGTATTCAACAACATGTTTAATTTGCAATCACAATCTTTGCACTTTATAATATAGGAAAAGCAGTATCACCAAACTAACTTGTTTACTATCATTTCTTTCACCACCGAAGCAATACCAAATTCAATTTCAGCAACGATGACGTAATACAATAAAGCATTACAAAATCAGTTAGTTTGCTCTTGAAGTAATTTGTGAGACATAGATTATTTTATATTATTTAGTTTTATTTTTGAGCATAAGAAATTTTTAACATTATCTGTTTAATCTTTCTGAAAGGGCATACCAAGATTCTAACGGAATAGTGCAATGAACAAACGTGCCAAAGTTAACATTCACAAAAAAATAATAATTTGTCACACGGATGCAGCAAATAATAATATAGAATTAACAAAGGACATAATTTACATTATAACTGTTGCTTTCAGTATAGCAACTGTCTATAACTATAAGAGAAAAAGCAACTAAAAGAGAAAAATATCACCGCAATTGATACATGAACCTTTTAAGTATTTTAAGTTGTCAACGATTACCTCAAAACAGCTACCTTATTTCTACCATTGCATCAGGGGTATTATTCATGACCATCATCCTCGCGATAGCGCTCTGTTGGGAAATGAGGTTTAGACCTAATGTTTATCTTAGTTGTGGTGGAACCTCTCATGTTGGAGGTATTTCTCGTCATCGGAGGGCAATAGCTAATTTCGTACAATTTTGTACCCACCAGAGCGGACAAAACCAATGAACATCCTGAAAGATTCAAATACTAATTTTTAAGGTGTCCTCTCCTGATGAATAAGGGAAATCCTGATCTTAATTTTTGGAGTGCATCTTATTGTTGGAATATGAAAGGAGTTACAAATGGTACTCGCAGCCACTTACCTTGTAACAGAAACGCTACGTGAATCTTATGAAGATGGAAGCAGCGAAGGATTATATCCATATACTCAAGGCAACACTCAGACAGAAGTCATTGTAGAAATTTTCAAGCTGAAATCTCAATACATATGCATTCTTGAGAGTTAAAAAATAAGAATTATTTTTAAAATATTATTTTAATAAGTAGTTTGTCATTTTGATTGATGGAAATTTCACTTCAAAGTATCGAAATAAAATATGGTATACATCTTTAGCAAAAATTATTTTTATTTTGCAAAATTAAGAGCATTACAAATTTTTATAAAGGTAATTAATATTCTACAACAGTTTAAAAGTTTAATTATTTGCCAAATAAATTTAAAAGATATGAAACTTTCTTAAAATAATTAGCATGTAACATTATTTGAATCCTCAATTGATTGTGTTTCCTATAAAACTAGACTCTTTTAATGCTTTTTAACAATATCAATGTAAAATGAATTTTATATGAGTGTAAAGATTGTGCTAATGCTTCTCATAACATTATATTGCTTTACTCATTACATTCTAAATGTCCAAAAAAAACTCTTCTTTATTGTTCTCTGTAAGTAGTACATCTCTTAAACACCTCTCGTTTCATTTTACTGTATCGTTTCTTGCAAAAAAGTACTAGTTGTCCTCCTTTACTTTTTCTGTGGAGAAAACTTACATCCCACATAAGAGGTCCAGTGTATCCAGGCTAATACCAATAGAAAATTTTTCAAGCTAAATATCAATTTCTGAGATAACTTTCTTTACTGTCTTTATTTTGGAAATGTCATTAATCTTATAATAAATGTCGAATTCATTCAACTGAGAAAACACTATATCTTCTCTTCCAGCTTCGCTTACAAAGAACATTAACTCTTTTTTTTTTCGCTTTAAGTTAAAAACTTTTTATTCCCACAATTCTGTTTTGAGGAAATTCTTTAGTATTTGTTGAAGTAGAAATTGTCGTTTAATTTATTTTGAATGCATAGATGCGATTTTAATGTATTGTAGGGAAGGAGGTATTAAATGCATTCATGTGTGATAAATTTCATTAATCAGCAAAGTTATTTATTTTTCTACGGTTTCGAATAATTTATTTGGAAAATTTGTCTTTCCTTTTTCCTTTTTCTGCTGTATTGAAAATATTTTAAAGTGGTAACTTTTACTTTAATTGTATGATGATGAAAATTTATTTTAAATTTTACTTTATTGAAATAAAGAAAGCGTAATACCATAATACAAATGCATTTGGTGATTTCATATATAAGAATATTCAAATTAAAAGAAAAAATCTGTAAATTGATGTAAACGCTACTGATAATACCATGCTCATTCCTTTAAGACTGATCTCAGAGATTCTGATGGCGAATCAATGCTGTATTTTGAAATTTTTGATAAATCAAATTTCTTTCTCGTATGAATAGATTAAATACTGATTTAAACCCACTCTTTCAATGATTAAAACGTTTCATAATTAAAATGAAAGAAAAAGTTATTTGTTGATGGAATAACTGAGCATTAAATTGCCATTCATTAGGGAGAGAAATCAAAAAGAAAAAGTCCTCAAAACAGTTAAAAAAACCATTTGTTAACTATGGAGCAATTTTCATAAGTTCACAAATATATTTTATTTATTGTTTCATTCATAAAATTACAGGTTTTTTCAGTTATTATTGCTAATTAGGATTAAATATTAAACTTTGTCTAGAGTGTTATCAAGAAAGAAAAATTCTAAAAGCAGTTTAATAAAATAAAAAAATATAAAAAAACTAATTGTTAACTAGAAGGAGGGGTGACGATTTGGAATCATACAATTTTGCAGCTTTGGAAATGCTTTTTCTCTTACTGTACATCGCGAGCTTCCTACATAAGATGACTGGGCAATTTCAACTATGAGGATCGGCAAACCATAAAAGTTAATTCGTACAGCACTGGAGTGGGTTTAATATCTCAGTTCATTATATTATTAGTATTCTGAGTCTATTAAGACTAACTTTCTGCAGAAGTGAGATGAAAATAAAACTATTTGAGTCCGTTGAATGAATTGTTGAGCTGATACTCAGCATTATTAGCATGTCTTGAATCTAAAGATGGAGATATAGCAAGAATTTTTTCCAACTTTAAAGTACTAATTAGCATTGCCTAGAAATTTCCTTTTACGAAAAGGAAGTGTTGGTTTTTACGTAAAGAGTGTGTTAATACACATACTAGTAACTAAATTTCTCTTGCTTTTAAAGAGAGAGCCACTAATTAAAACCAATGACTGCACAAATTTAACAATTTTATATTGTGTAGAATGACAATAAAGATTACAAAATAGTTTTTGTTATCTTTAGTAATTTTGTAGTTTAAACAGCTTATAACTATATCTGAAAACTATCTCTACAGCTGAAAACTATATCTGAATTTGAAACTTGAATAAAGTTAAAATACTCAACAGATTTTTTTTGTCAACAAATTAAATCGCTAAGTGGCTCACAATAGTCAGATAATTAATTTCAATATAGAAGTCATTTTGGCACACATATCGGATTTTCTAGCTTTCAAAAAGATGTAGAGGAATATTTATATACTTACAAGCTGAGACTTACAAATACATTCCGGCATACGCTGTTACTAGATGAGCAATTTTTCATTTTTATATTTAAAGAAAGCAGATGTATTATATTTATTTCATTATTTCACAGTGAAAACAGTTATACATGCTCTTGGTAAATAAGCCAGATAATAAAACGTCAGGTATATACATAGAATTCAGCTTGTGTATATTATTTTCCAAATGAAAGTTGTATTGATTTTGTCACAAAGTATAACACAGCAATTCTTTACATTCGGAATAATAATTTATTGTTCCTATGGTCACATGGTAGATACTGAGTTTATATACTTTCATGTACTAAATAAAACATTTGATTTTACTAATTTTCTTTAAATTTATTACAAAGAAATATGGATTTATAAGTAATGCACAGTATATATTCATGTAAAATTCATAATCTAGTTATTTTATACAAAAAAAAATGCAGACCATTGAAGTTTAGAAAGTGCTGATACTACTATTGGCATTTAATGCAGACGCTGATAATTGTATTCATAAAACTAATAACTATAATTTATTATTTTGAACATAACTATAATTTATATACCACTTGAATGATAAGTATGTAGTGACTTGATACTTACAATAATTACTTTCTTAAAATCATGATAACTATAAGATAAAAAGAAGAAGCAAGAAAATATTAGAATAAAAGAACTAAAATTCATTTATAGTTATATTCTATTATAAATGGAATAGATTTAATTGAAAATAGCCGAGAATTTATTTTAAATACCTTAAATATGATTTTTGTCACTGAATAATTTTTTATAGAGCAACTCAAAAAAAATCTTTTGAAATTGCGTTCGGAAGTTAAGATTTTCATTTTCGGAATTACAATGATAAAGGATAGTCATCAGCCAAGATCAAAATCTGATTAATGTGCATTGTAGCGAAGAACGATAGTCATATTCTTAAAAATTCAAGATGCATGAGTTCAAACAAAGGAAAAATTAGATTTCAATGTATTGAGTACAAACGAAAAGGATTGTTTTTGAATGGCTTTTCAGAGTGCCAAAGGGTTAGAGTTATAATTATCATTGCCTCTTTTATGCAAAAAAATAATTTTTCATTCCTTTAAATTTATAAATTTTAAATTGAATCTGTGTTTCAGATTTAACAGAAAGTAAATAGTTCAATATTCTTCACATAATTATTTATATCACCATCATTACGTGGGATAGAATAATAAAATAAAACTGCCTCCAGCGTTGTGCAAAAATATTTTTTTATTCATTTGAATCCATAAAACTTTCAATTTAATCTATATTTTTGAAAAGTTGTAATTTTTTTCATTATTTGGTTTATTTAGTTTTATTCTAAATTTCTTTTTATTTTTATGTCTGTGATAATAGTGAAGCCAGAAATGTCTAGTTTCGAAAAAGAGAGTATCAAAACTTATTAAATAAACATTTATCTTCATATTTTAATGATTGATTGAACTATTCCATCAGAAGTTAAAATATCCAAATTAGATTTTAAAACATAAACCTGAATCTATATTCATCCTATAATGGATTAAATATGAAAAAAATTGACTCAAACGCAAGGATCTAAACGTTTTACATGCATCAAAGTGCCTTACAACAAAGTAAAACTATTACTATCTAAACTATTACTAAAACTACAAAGTCTATTACAAAACGCCTTTAAATATTAAGATTATGTATTTGAAAATATAATAAATCCTAAATTAATAATCATATTTCACTAATTGACTTCATTTTATTGTGAGAAAAAATTTAAAGAAAGAATATGAATCCATGCTTTATTTGATTTCTATTTTGTTCTCATCTAAACTTCCGCCATAATTTAAAGAAGGTTTATATTGAATAATGGCAAAGCCCATATCAAAAAGTACTGAATAATCATCAGCTTTAGTTAAAATGAACTAATTAAAATTTGAAATCCTAAGATCAATTCATAATAAAATTTTCAAGAAGAGTTTTCTTGTTTTGTAGGTTACATTTACCCTAGGTATTCGTAAAATAGTGATGAGATATATATATATATAGACAAAATTAAAAACAAATTCGTAGTTAAAAATAAACTTATAATTGTTACTTCATTTACATATATAATTGAGAAGATATTTATGTTTTAACATAACGTACATTTCCAACCAAGTCTTCATTTGTTAAACAAATTCACAGTCTTCTGAAAGTGCATTTCAAATAATTTATAAAAAATGATAATTTATAAAAAAAATTAAAAAATAAGCAATCAATTTATTTCCCATGAAGTTGATTTAAGCTTGATTTGTTTGATGTTCCGGATTCATACTGAAAAGATTTTCGTATTAAAAGACATGAATAGCTTTTTGCTCTTATATTTCATATCAGTTTAGCAGATATAAAGAAAATATTACTCATACCCATGAAATAAAACTCAATGCTGATATTGGTAATGGTTTTTTGAATGTGATTAATTTCATCTTGACGATGAAATGTATCGAATAAGTAATGTTATTAAAATTCCAATATTTTAAATTACCAACCAATGCTTATGAACTATCCGTTGGGAATATCTTACTTCAAAAAAATATCATAACTTTTGCGATCATGAAATTGCCTTAAATCTATATTTTATATTATAAATCAGAACATCATATATCAAATTTGTCTTTTTGTTATTGAATTTGCATTTATCTTGATTAATTTTATCAGAAAAATCCTTCAATTAAATTAATTAAAATGTTTTTTATATTTTACTTATTTATTTTCAATTCCTATTATGGAATTTAACTTACCACTTCAGCACTTTTTCTACCTGATTAGTATTTTTGATTGAATTTTTTCGTTGAATATTTCAGTTTATTAGCTCATATAGTGCATTTCTCTTCATGCGATTTTGGAAGAAAATACAATTTATTTGTCTACCAACGGAAAACTGGAAATTATCTTTGAAAAATTATATATCATTTAAATTTTCCAAAAAAATCCATCAAGAACCAAGCAATGTGAAAGATTTTGTCTAGAAAAGTTTAATATAGAGTTTCCTTATTCATTTTAACTATATTGTAGGAAAAAGTTTTGACGGATATTGCAGAAATAAAATTTTTGATAGCTTAAGAATGTTTCTTGCCCTCTATAAATTGAAATCAGACTATATTATATGAACAAAAACCAAGAAAATTGTACATGTGAAGACCAAAGTATTAAAAAAAATTATTTCTGAAATATAAAGATCTAACAAAATATCTAAAAAAGAACTGATAAAATTTAAGCAGATGTTTCGAACATTTTATTCATCATAGAGAACTTTTCCTTTAATAATTTTTGATCGGAAAAAAACTGCTTTTTTTCCAACGACATCAAATCATGAATTTCTATTCGTGTCTGCTTAAAGTCACTTATGGAATCCAGAATTCAAGTAAATTCGTTTTAGATGGCAGATTACTCAAGACATATTTATCTTGAAGTCTGTTTAAGTTGAAATTCGTTGGTGTGACTTTTACAAATTCTAGAATATATTTTAAATAAAAGTTCTTTCCAGATATGTTTCGAATATTTTGTAATTTTTACAAATTTAGAATGTGGCATTATAAACAAAAAATTAATAATAAAATAAAATAAAAATTGTGTTATTTCGGAGATTTTATTCGTGTAGTTTTTTTTTTTTTTTTTTTTTTTGATCTGGGAATTTAAACAAGTTTAGAAGGTATTAACCTTGTTTATTCATACATATTTCTATTGCTATTCTCTTAAATATAAATGAATTATGTAATATAACAATAATTCATCTGCTTAAACATACAAAATATCATGGCTTCAACAATTTATATTCAATTGCCAAAGAAATATACAACATTTCATTGAAGGCTAAGAAATATTCAGAGCTTATATACAACTTATTCCAATAAATTAGCACAACCTTTTAATATTATACCTGGTCTCAAACATTAAAACATAAGATTTCGTTAAATAAGGTAAGTAGTTTAAGAATACGCTTTGATTATTAACGAAGTTAATGATAAAATTTTTAAACAATTAATTTATATATCCTTTACAGTATCAACAGCATAATTTAACATAATTTTATTTCACCTGTTAAAGCACTTACAAAATTTCCCATTCAAAATTTTTAGGTATAGTAAAAGTTAAATTTATTCACCTAGATTACATTTTCATTATTTTGCGTTGCGTTTGAACGAGGTTTTCTTTAAGCATCTCAGGAAAAACAAAAATATTACTTAATGTTATTAATAGAAAGGAATTCAAAAATGATAATTAATTAATTTTATGAAAAGTTATGAAAGGGCCCGGAACAAAAAGGTAAACAATTTATTTATATACTGGATTTATTTATATACTATTTTATATTATATATTTATTTATATGCTGGATCAATTATCTGCAACCTTGGTGATTAACAAAGTCAATTTAGCTACTTTGGTTTTAAAAAATCGAGGAGTCCAGAATATGCAAGAGTCTTGATGATGGATATATTAGGATATATTGGTCTTGTCAAGTAAAATATAAAAGACTAGGAAGCAGAACTACAGTCAATCGTGTGCTAAATAGTCAGCTCATGCTGAATCGAACATTAAATCAGTATTGCATTGGCAGTCGAGTTCAGCTGAAGCGAGTAGTGAGTATCAGGCGTGAATAGTTGTGTGAAGTCTCTCTGAGCGGTTTCAGCTGTTACGGCTCTTTGCTTCTATTTTGTTATTTGTGTACAGTTATCAATTTCAAACGTTGTTGTTATGCATGCATCGGCTGTGTTTTCTTGTCTGTATGCTCGTATTATCGCTTAAACTAATTATTCAGTCTGTTGGACTGTTTCACCAAACAATCCTGAATAAAACGAAATACTAAGATATCAATTCATTATCAAAAATAAATTATTTAGATAAATTTTACTTCAATACCAAATTGTTCAAAATCAAAATGTATTTTTTAAATCACAACAGTTGACAAAATGTAATTGCATACACATAAATAAAAATGCAACTTACTATATATTTATTGTGATAAATCTAATATCTTCATTATTTTTGATGATCACATTTCTTATTACCTTATTGTAATATTTATAAACAAATCTATCGGTTATGTAAAAAAAAATTGATTATTTTGCATAATTTTCAACTGAATAAAAAAAAGGGGAAAACAATAAATTTTTAAGATTAATAAAGATCGTAATTCAAAAAACGTTCTGAACTTAGATTATTTGCTTGGAAATAAAGTAATATAAAAACTATTTATTTGATGCATATTTAATCTTTGTCCATGCCTTTGAAAATACCATAAAACCTTATGATTTTTTCTAGTATTTTTAATCTCTTTTTATGCACCTTAATATGTGCTTTGAAATAATCCATGTAAAATAAATAAAAGCTGAGAGTATTTTGCTGCTTCCATGTAATTTATTTTGCTATATAATAATCGTATACAAAAGCTGCTCTCTCCTTTTACACCAAAAGTGAGAAAGTTATTAATCATTGAGATTTGTTCTCCTGCTGATCTCAAACATTGTTTCATGAAAACTATTTACAAAGTTAATGATCGCTTATTATGTTTTTCTCAGTAATATTAAAAACGATGAATGAAAAAAGCTTATATCCCATCGTTTCTCAATGTAGCATGCATTATGAAACACAGTAAAACTTTTACTCCATGCATAATGGCAAAAAGTATGCACGCTGTTTAATAGTAACTAAAATTATCATCAAGTCTCCTTAGAATTAAATTAGGTCCGTTTTTATTTGTGTTTGTGCCTACGAGGTGAATATAATATAACATCTAAATATTAAAAATATATTACAATAACTACTAGAGATATACTAATACATTACAATATATTAATATATCTATTACCTTAAATAAAAAATATTTCTACACTAATAGTAATACTTACACTTTGTTCTTGGGGGTCCTCTCAAATCATCATATATTATAAACCGAATGACTATTTTAAAAAAAAAACTTATACCAATACATGGGACCGTAACTATAATTACATATTATACATTTGTAAAAGACCAAACTTTAATATAAAATATTCAAAATTTCGTTTTTTTTAAATCATAAAAATATTTTAAGTGAATAGTACGTTTACAAGCGGTATTTGGGAAATCAGCAAAACAAACCCATTTTATCGTTGTTCAGTTATTCGATCTTACAAAAAATTAAGGTCAGCTCAGCTGCAAGAATTGGTAAATATATCGGATTAATAATTAACAATCATATCCGAAACTTCTTTGAGCGCAGAACAGTATACTTCTTTCCTGAGGCTCCACAGTTACTAGTACTTCTTTTCTTAGATAGATGCACTTTTTATTTTATTTAATAAAAACAATTTCTTGCTAATCTCAGTTAGTTTAATTTATAGTCCAACCAAATAGACTTTAGACCCTTCAAAATGCCAATTACTCCTTTGCTAAATAATAGAATAATGATTGACTATATCAAATAAAAATATAAGATTTTGAGTGATATATCAAGTTGAATATCATTTTCTATTTTACTGAAATTTTTAACAATGAAGTTAGAAGATATATTTTTATCAACTCTGATTGCATGATTCTTTTATATTGGTCAACGATATATTGGTCTTGGGTTCATTAATTGTCTAGCGTTTATAGGTCGGTTTTCAAATGTCAGAGACCCATGTCACGTATGTAACTAAATAGAATCTACGAAGTTACAGGGAACTGACTATTGAAGTAATAAAGTCTCAGAAATAAAATTCTGAGAACCCTAGAATGCACCTAGTCTTTAAGTTTTACTGATAACATTGATAAATTGTAAAACATAACATATTTCTTGTGTAAATCACGACTTTTCAGAAATTAAATTCATGCACTTTTCTAGTAATTATTACAATACTCGAAAGTATAGGCAATAAACAATTTCATATTCAATCTAGTTATCATATAAGTGAGTGATATGAAATTAGAGCTGTGTATTCATCAACTCTTAAAATATGGATAACGGTTGCCATCCTGGCCTAGAGGGTAAAGCGCCTTCCTTGTAATCTGGGCGTCCTAGGTTCACGTCTTGGTTTGGACATGGTTGTTTCTCACCCTTTCTTCTATCTGTTAGGTGTGCGAATGAGCCCTCCCTTTGAAAGGGACTGCGCAAGTGAGTGTGTCAGTTTTATCTTCATTTGAGCTAGAAGTCAGCCTTCGGCTGCTCAAGGGTTTTTCCCCATCAGAAACTATGCGCTCCCTTTTCCGTAGTAACGTAGAAACGACATAAGCATATGGATAATTGCTATTTTCATTTAAAATTCTGCTTTGGAAATGTCTAAAGCTTTAAAGATTTTGAAAAGTTCATAAATGTAATGCTAGTACTATTAAATAAATCTTACTTATTAAATAAATCTTGATGAGAAATTTAATTCAGAATAAAATCGTTTTAAAATTAAAATCATATATACAAAGATAATTAAAAAATATATAAAAATAAAATGACCACCTTTTTATAGCTTAAGGATAAAGTAAAATTCTTCATAAAAAGTGTCGTTTGAAATGTTATGGCCTTTTAGAAAGAAAAGATAAACAAAAGTTTTCAACCTCTGACAAAATAATGAAATAAATTCAATTAAATTTCATCCGTGAAAGCAACAGATGCAAATAATTATATTTTAAAATGTTTTTAAAAAGATTGGTAAAATTATTCTAAAATTACAAATAAACCAAATTTTTATAATTGAAAGGATATTTTTTTTTGAAATTTTAAGTGAGGTAAAAGTTAAAAATTGTCTATAAGCGACCAAATACCAATCTTTAGGAGATTTATTCCTGAACACTTGCCGGAGTTAAATTCAAACATTATTATATGGGTTAATCAGTTTTCTCAAACTTCGTAAACTAGTGTCATAATGTTTATAAAACTATCATAATTTCAAAATTTTGTAAAACTACTGAAAATAAGACACGTTTTGAGTAGGTTTACTTTTCTTTTTTGCCAATGAATAATTTTGATATTTATTTTAATTAATCTAAAATTCCATAAAGCACTTTCTTTCGATGACATTTTCCATGATATCGTTTTCGTCAGCTTCTGTAACTATTATTATAGCATATATTTTACCAAAATGTTTTCTTTATTAACTTTTGAATTACATTTTTGCTTCTCTTTAAGAAAAATAAACAACTGTTAAAATTATCTTAAATGATTTTAAATTTGATCACTTGGATATCTATTTTTACATGAGATTTATTTCCTATCTATTTTCATTGTTTACTGCATGGGAAGAAACATTAACAACATCAGAGTTTCAATTGTATAGTAAATTCAATTTAATTTTACTGACATATTTAAATATATATATATTTCTAAATTTATAATATTGCCTATATCATGTTCTTACAAGTTATTTCATACAAATTATAAACAGAAAATATATCATTCTTATTAAAAAATATTTTGTTTACTATATACACTTTTATATTGCTTAATGTGAGCAATAAACAAAGAATTACAAAAAAAAGAATACAAAACATTTAACAAATTTTGAACACTCCACTTTTTTAATTATTTGGTTTAAAATTTTGTAAAACACTTAACTATATAATTCCTATTATATATTTATTTTATAGATGACATTTTATAAGCACAAATTAATAATTTCTTGATCTATGCTCAATAAAGTTTTGTTTTGTAGTAAAAGAACTGAATTTGATCTGTGAAATACTCTGAATATTACACAAAAATGTAACACTTCTTTCAATTGGAAGAAATTCCTTATATTTATTACTAATTTACAAAAGTTACTTCATGTTGAAGGAGCTTTATGCATCTTTATAAATGTTAGCTAATGTCTAATAGACAATATTTTATGAGCACAAATTTATAATTCTTCAAATTTCTCATATTTTTTTGATTTAAGGTTAGTTTGGTTTGATTTTATGACACAAGAACCGATTTTAATCTATGATTAACTGACTATTTCACAAAGTTTCTATCCAGAAAATTGCAACACTTCTTTCAATTGTATAAAATTACTTACATTTATTTTTAATTTATAAAGTTACTTCATGTTGTAGAAATTTAATACCTCAATATAATTATTAGTGCTAGCTAATATTCAATAAACAACAATTTACATCAAATTTCTAATATTTTCTTGATTCCTGATTTGTTAGTTTTGGTTTTTTGGCAGAGGATCCCAATTTGATCAATGTTTAGCTCTGAATATTTCACAAATATGCTTCACAAAAATGCAACACTTCTTTCTCTTAAAAGTATGCATTTTCTTAATTTACTATCAACTTACCAAGTTACTTCATGTTGTAGAAATTTTGTATCTTATTACGAATGTTAGTGTTAGTCAATATCCAATAGACAGTATTTTACAAGTTTATAATTTACTTCTAATTTCTAATATTTGTGATTATTTTGGTTTTGTTTAATGACACAAAAACCACATTAGGTACATGATTAACTGAATATTTCACTAAAATTCTATACCAAAAATGAAACAATACTTTAATGCAAAATTTCTTTAGATAATATTTTTTAAAAAAATTATAAGTTCTTCTACTTTTTGAAGTAGGAAAAACAACCACACATAAAAGTTATTTATAAAGACCTTCATTTAGTAATATTTTACAAATTCAGCGTAAAATAATAATTAACAGCAAATGTTTTGACAGAATTTTCAATACATACTTCTACATGCAAACAGCATTCTAAAACTGGCTCATGATTTCTAAGAATAAATAATATTGTCGCAAAGTCATTTTAAATAAAATTCATTTTAATTTTATTTAAAATATTTGAAATGCTTGACGAATCTTTAATTTTCATAAATCCACACACATTTATATAAATATTATACATGTATAATTAAATCATCTGCTACATACAGAGAATTAAACATAAACAATTTTTAGGTTAATCCTTCCTTTTTGATCAGATTTGATGAACCTAGAAAACAATTATAATAATTATTACGCTTTCTCTTCTTTTAAAAGTACAAATAAAGCATAAGTTGACTATTGGAGATTATGTAATTAACAAGCAAAAGTCTTATAGAGCTTCATAAGCATGATAATGTTTTTATTCTGATTCTGGAAGGAAATTTTTGTTTCGAGTTTTACGATAAATATATTCTGTTAAGGTTTGTTTAGCCTCATGTTAAAATAAAAATAATTACGAAATTATTATTGCAATACCAGAATATTAGAGTACTATAATATTATACTTTTAATAATTCAATAATATTATACTTTTATATTATACTTTTAATATTATAATATACTTTTTAATAAGTATATTATAATATTAAAAGTATAAGAGTAATATTATATATTAAGAGTATTATATATTAATAATATAATATTAAGAGTAATATTATACTTATTAAAATTCTTTCATTTGAACCTTTGAAATTGTTACTAATAATAAGAAACTCTATAAAAGAAGAAAAATTAACTAAGCCTAACTAGAATTAAAATAACTTGAATTGTTATTTTGGGAAAACATGAGGTTGCCACTAAAATTATTCAAAATATATAAAGAAAAATGAAAAATATATTAAAAAAATATGTAACAGAATATACAAAAAATTATTGAAAGAAAAATGTGCAAAACAAAATTTATGCCTTTTTTATAAAAGAAAAAGTTTTCAAATAAAAAAAAAATTAAAATTAAAATTAGCCCACTTGTTGCAATGTAGTAGGCTTTGATGATATTTGGAAAAGCATTTCATTACATTTTTCATGCAAATACATTTCATATTTAAGTACTTTGTTCAGTAAATACATTTGATAAATCCTTGGCTGCTTCCACTGGGCTGAACAACTGCAAATGACAGAAGATGAATTTTATGGTCTGGAATATTTTCAATCATAAGCAAGTTCTTATGGAATTGAGTTCTTGCATATAATTGTCTTAAATTTCCTTCTGAAGCTGCAGGCCTGTAGAAACAATACTTTATCACATACGTTGCAACTGTCAATATATTGTGCAAATCATTTTGCCCCTTGTAGATTTCAGGTATATAAACTCGCACAGAAGTTTTCAAGAAGCAGTGAGAATTTTTTCTTTTCCTGTATTTGATTGATTGTAGAGTTTATTTTACCTCCGATTACCTTTTCAGTTTTTAACAAAATTCACATTCATAAAATAGGACTTCTGTATCTTTCGTTCAGGAATGGGAGTTCAGGATTTTACTTTCTTACAGGATCAGTTTCCTTCAATGACCAGATTTGATGAACCTACAAAATATATTTCTTAATTAGAATAATGACTCAGTTTTCACTTCTTTTAAAAAAGCACAATAAAATATTTGTTCATAATTGAATATGTGTAATTAACAAGCAAAAGCCTTAAGGAGCTTCATAAGCATGATAATGTTTTTGACATGATAATAGACTGTGCAGGGAAATTATTAAATAATGTTTAGGATAATAGAGAAAATAAAAATAATTCAGTAAAATTAAGAGTGTATATATATATATATATATATTTGAGGTTCACAATAAAAATATTCTGCTAATTACACAAATGTTATTGCATAACCAAAACATAAGAATGTAACTTAATATTTTTTCAAACTTCTTTCATTAGAAATTGTTATGAACAAAAATAAAGGATTGTAAATGAAATGGGAATCTATCAGCAATCATTTAAAATCATGAAAAAAATAAACTGACAAAAAAAACTTACTTTGATAAAAAATATGAACAAGAAAAGTAATGATGATATTTCAATTAACAAAGTAAAGTTTCAACATTTAATGAAATAGAAAGATTAATAGTGGATCGTTAACGTCATTATTTATTAGATTTAAAAATCGCCTAAAATGTAAACCTAATGTAATGTAAATGTAACCTAATGTAAACCTAACACTAATAATATCACGTGCAACTCCCATGTTTCAGGTAATCAACAAGTTCGAATAACTTTAGCAAAAATAATTTTTTTATTCAAGATTTAGAATATACTATTTACAAATATATAATAATAAGTAATTAACACCAACCAAGTTTCTTGAAATGATAGCACACATCGCTGGTTGCATTCAAAAATCCAATACATGCCCGGTGGTTCATGGTAAATTAGTATATTCGCATAGCAGGAATATACTAATTTCGATTTTAAAGAGATCGAGGCAACTGTGGGGCGATAGCTTTCAACCGGTCATTTTCACAAGTTGCCTTGAGATTGCGTCCCGATGAAAAGGCCATCTGCAGGGCGATAGAAAAAAAAATGGTCAGAATCCAGTGCCTTGGTGAGATTGGCGAAATACGGTTGACTTACTGTCCTACCGTCACGAGAAAAACCCTGACCATGGTTGCCGTAAGTAGACGAGTCTAAGAAAGGAGGGAAGTAGGTATTAAAGGAGACCACAGCATTTGGCTAACGGAGCATATATATATATATATATATATATATATATATAGCGCCAAATGAAACACAGCCCTTTCCTCCACCCCCCAAAATGTAAAGCCGACTGACCCCTGCTTTTAGGGTTACCAGAGTTTTTCTCGTGACAGTAGGCCAGTATAGGCTCGACCATTGGCCAGTCGCTTGGCGAATAGTCTTACTGCTTGGGATCTTCACTTTTTTTCTTATCTCCCATATTGTAGTAACCGCCGCTTATTCCAAAAACCTGAGCATCTCATTTGGCTTTCCTGAAAAGTTATGCGCAGTTGAACTTTGTTACTGGTTAAATATGTTAAGCATAAAAGGAATTCCAACTATGAGACGAGGGAGCTTGGAAAGTGTATACTTTAACAACAGAGCGACATTCATTGCTGATAAATAATCAGCACCAAATCGTTCGAAACCGACCCATTCGTCAGTATAGGTTAAACTTAGTTGTTATATTATGTTGGAAAAGTGAAAACTTTTTCTAAAATCTGAAATTAAAACTTGCTTTAACTATTAAAATTGTTAAAAATTAAGAACCACAAAATTCGATTAATTAAAAAAATATCAAATTGGAAGAATGATCGCACTCAGATGAGTTTTGGAAGCCTTTTAAATGCATCTTACTTACTTCGTGATTTGCTAGCAGATAATAGTAAAATATAGATAACATAAATATGGGTAAATATTTCTGATAGAGACAAATTTAACTTGCTTGTTGAGTTAGAGCATATAAATATTTTTGAAACTAATTAAATACTAAAATTCATTCTAAAATGAAAACTACGAAAAAATATATATAAAATTATATGTAAACGATTTTGAACAAAAAAGTTACTAAATGAGTGATTCTATGCTAATACACAGAACAAAAGGAGGCTCCAGACGGTTTAGAAAAAATGTGCATAATCAAGTTGGAGGTGGACGGGACTACCTCCTGTCAGGGCTTACGAAAAAATTATTTGTGCTAATTTCATTCGTTTGTAGGAGCAAAAAATTATTGCTTTCATTTTAATAAGGAATTTTGAACTATACATTACACGATAATAAATGATAGGATAAAAAGAAAAAAGCATCCAATAATTTGTTTAAGAACGATAAATTATCTCCTACTGTTGATATGATACAACCAATCTTTAAGCATAAAGACAAAAAAAAACCCCTCACTATGTACCTATTAGAAAAAATATTGTTGTGCTCTAAAAATGGTTTATGCTCGTTTTGTTGGATAAGGCAATTCTTTCTTTAATTAACAGAAAGATCAGAAATATTTTTACTAGAAATGCATTTTCTTTAAATGAGTTCGATGCCTGATACATTAAGCCTTTGTGATGCCCAGAATGACTAAACTGAAGCGATCCTTTTTCAACTCCTCCGTTAGCTTGAACTTATATTTATAAACATATTTTATTTTTAATTATAACTACTCTAATGCGTTTTAACTGTAAGGTAAAATAATTACTCGATGATAGATCCCAGTTAAGATACAACAATTTTTATCAAAGAAAGTCGATTTTCTATTTTATTGTGCGACAAGATCATTTCATTTACCAGGCATTTCAGATGTTTGCAATTAATGTGTATAGCTAACTTTTTAATCATTTGTTAGTTTCTATTTGTAAAGTTAATTTGGTAAACTCAAAGAATAATAAAATCTGACAATATATCAACAGAATGTCAAATACGCAGAAAAAATCCCATTAAGTGTTTATTGTTTGAAATTCATGTCTTATTCTCAAACAAAAAGAGCAGGTCAAAAGCATAAGAAGCTATTGAATGCAGTTCAATGTTAATTTTTTAAAGGGAATAAGAAGAAATATTCAACCAGCGTACCCATTGTTTCTTCCTTTTATAATTAAAGGGAGAGTTCTTTAATCTAAGAAGTTGTCAATCCTATCAATATAAATCCGAAAAAAAAAGGATATAACATAAATGATTAAATTGTTTTTACGTTTATATTATTTGGTTAAATGTTTGAAACACAAACGGAATAATTGAAGAATTTTAAATACTTTTCAAAAAATTTTGCAAAATGTCTTTGTTTATGCAACGAGCAGGCTTACTTATTTGTTTAACTTGTATTTTTATTCTTAAATATCTATTTTGTTTGATTTAACAAATATAATTTTATTCATATCCCATTTTGGAATATGATACAAAAACACTTTCATAATTTTTCAGTTTAAAATAAATTTCATTTTAATTTTTAAACAGTTAATTTCACACATTCGTAACATTCATTCATGGATACATGGATTACATTCAACATTTTCCCCGCATGTTTGATTGTATTCATCTTTTCATTGTGAATTGCAATCAATATTTTTTCCTCACATGTTTAATTGCATTAATTTTTAAATGAAAATTTAAGAGTTGAAAGATGACAAAAAGTGTTTATTGTATAATTACATAATTTCAAAGAAAATAAAATTCTGTATTTTCGGGAAAAAAGTTGTTAAAAGATCATAATACATATAAGCTTATTTAAATCAATCAATTTTATTGATTCAGACGACAGTTGTTTTTCGTTTAATTTTTCTCTTACTGTTTAAAAGATATTGATTGCAGTCTTAATTATATCATAAGAATGGTTATATAACTTGTTTTGAATCAGCTTCATATTTGTAGTATATGAAAATTTGCATATTCTAATACCGAAAATTGTTGGTTCTTCCTTTGATGATTTTATAGAGTGAGAACCACTTTCACTGCCATTAATACGTTTGTATGAGACATAATAATAGAAAGAAATAATAGTCGTTAAATCATAGATCCTGTTACACATTCTAAAATAAAATTCACCTGAAAATCTAGGCAACGATAGAAAAATATTTTCAGAAATAATAATAAGCATGTCAATTTTTTTTTCCATAAATTTTGAGTCTGAACTCTAAAATCTGCTTTAATTTTTGATTCATTTGAAAACAAAATGAAAAAGAAAAAATTCCTCTCCTGTAATGAATAGGATGTGAATCAACAGTATGATGCTTTGGTAGTTTGGTCTCAATCTCCAGATTAGAAAACAGATTATACCAAGAGAATAGTGCTGCATATTGGTTTGCATAACTTTATACATGACAAATCAGTCAAGTTCTGTACATTACCTCATCGAGGCGAGGGGCTGTCACTGGAAGGAATAGGGGAAATACGTCGGGAGTTTAGTTTCTGGTAGGCTGAAGGTCATTCCATTATGCCCAGCTAAGTTTACCGGCATTGGAGCTACGTCAGACTTCTAGCCTTAGGACACAGAAGCTGAATATTTTCCCCATCTATGGATAAGTCACCCTATGTTTCTCAATAATTTTACGGAAGAATCTTCATCTGATCACATTCTTATTTGTCGGCGCTTTTCCAAGTAGGATCTTATTAATAATCCTACTTATCAGTACCTGTATCAGTCCAATACCTAATAATCAGCATTGCACTTATTCAGGATAAACAATTTCATAGACTTTATGAAGCTCTGCTTTTCTTGGAGAAGAGCAACATGTACACTGAAGTGACAAAAGTCATGGGATAGCAATATGCAAATATACAGATGACTGTAGTATCGCAGCGAAAAAGTATAAATGTGCAGTTCGTTTTCCATAGCTTTCATTTGTGTTCAAGTTATTCATGGGAACAGGTTTTTCGTGATTTATGGCGGCACGACGAGAATTAACAGACTTTGAACGTGGAATGTTAGTTGGAGCTAGACGCATGGGTCATTCCATTGCGGATATCGTTTGTGAATTCAACATTCCGAGATCCACAGTATCAAGAGTGTGCCGAGAGTATGAAATTTCAGGCATCACATCCCATCATGGACAGCGCAGTGGGCGACCACCTGCACTTAACGACCGAGACCACCAACGTCTGTGTAGAATGGTCATTGTTAATAGACACGCAACACTTCGTCAAATAACTGCAGGAATCAATGAGGGACGTGTCCGATAGGACTGTGTGGCGAAATTTGTCTTCCTTGGACTATGACAGCAGAAGACCGACTCGAGTGCCTTTACTGACAGCACGACATCGCCTGCAGCGACTCTCCTGGGCTCGTGAGCATATCGACTGGTACCTAGACCAGTGGAAAACCGTGGCGTGGTCAGATGAGTCACGATTTCAGTTGTTACGAGCTGATGGTAGAGTTCGAGTGTGGCGCAGACCCCACGAAGCCATGGACCCAAACTGTCAGCAAGGCACTGTTCAAGCTGGTGGTGGCTGCATAAGGGTGTGGGCTGTTTTTACATGGCATGGACTCGGTCCTCTGGTGCAACTGAACCGATCATTGACTGGAAATGGTTATGTTCAGCTGCTTGCAGATCACTTGCAGCCATTCATGGACTTCATGTACCCACACAACGATGGGATTTTTATGGATGACAATGCGCCATGTCACCGGGCCAGAACTGTTCGCGATTGGTTTGAAGAACATTCTGGACAATTCCAGCGCATGATCTGGCCACCTAGATCGCCTGATATGAATCCCATCGAGCATTTATGGGACATCACCGAAAGGTTCGTTCGTGCCCAAACTCCTGCACAATCCACACTTTCACAATTATGGACGTCTATACAGACAGCATGGCTCAATATTCCTGCAGAGGACTTCCAACGACTTGTGGACTTCATGACACGTCGAGTTATTGCACTTCGCCGGGCAAAAGGAGGACCGACACCATATTAAGTCATCCTATGACTTTTGTCACTTCATTGTAGGACAACGACGAGCTAACGTCCTAGTTCTGGTTAGGCTCGGAATTTTGAAAGTAGGTTATAAAATTTTAATATCCAAATTAATCTATGTACGATTCATTTTTTCGGATGGTATAATAATAAAATTAAACAAATTCAATATTTTCATGATAAATTATTTATAGTTTTTAGACAAAAATTTCTCAATTTATTAACTAAGCATTAATTGCCTGTCACACCATATAATTAAACGTTTCCCTTAAACATAATTCCGTGATTTCAAAATATTATTTTTATAACATCAAGAAAAATTAATCCTTTTGCGTTTTCAAACCAAAAGAAATATAGCAATATAATACATGAATTCATCATGCATTTTTCACAGGTAGATATATACGAGAATGTAGAATTTTTTTTTAAAGTTAATTAAAATTTTATGTAATAGCAACCTTCAATGAAACTTTTATGTTTTAAAATAAAATATATGCGTTTTAACATCAATATGATTTTATATACATGAAGATGGAATCATAAATTAAAAATTAATATCAACTTTAATAATTTATTGAATATGGTTAAGTGTATCATTCGACTGGAATGCAAGCATTTCATAAAAGCTTTACAAATAATTGAAGATAAAACGTTTGTTTGAAAGCTCAGATTGAGTTATTTATCACATAAATAATTCAAGTAAAAATTCAAATCAAGTTTCAATACAAAAGTAAATAAAGGAATTCATCGTGAGATTGGTAAAAAAAAAATATCAAAATTAATTTTTACGTACTTTTTTTTTGATTTATGACTTCCGAGTTGAAAAAATGACCATTTATCCTCAAGAGCTATTTGGATGATAGATCTTGTGTAAAAAATCACTTTCTTGTGTTAAGAAATTTATCTACAAGAGCTATTTGGGTGATTCGTCATAGTGTTTTTACATAGCATAATTGTTTTTCACATTCATAGTTATAAAAGATTCAACAGAGTGGTTAAACCTGGTGCTGCTTCGTATTTGTCTGCAAAATAAATAGAATACAGCATCTTTTTATGTTATAACTTGTGAAGAATTTGTTCAAATTACTTCTTCAATTGAGACAACTCCTTTTTATAAAGTAGTTTCATTGCTTTTAAATGTATAATCTTAAAAATGCATACATTTTAAATTCACGAAATAAAAAAATTGAAATTGTTTTCTAATGTGCAAAAGACGAAATAAATGCCAGAAAATTTATGTTGCATTTATATTGAAATAATTTTAATCATACATTAAAAAGGCCATCCTCTTCTTAATTAAATTTTAAAATACAATTAAAAACAGCCATGCAATAATATCTTTTCAAGATATATGCTTTGAAAACACTTATGGGCAGTCGTTAGGAGTTGCAAATAATACAATACAAAACAAAAGGGTATAAATCTTTTTCTAGATTTTCAAATGCATTAACATTTACCAGCTTCTAACAGTAGAGAATCCCATTCCACACATTTAATTTTCAATAATAATTCTGTAATCTCAGCATCCGAAAATACTTCAGAATCATTTCTCTTTTTCTTTTAAGAGCAGAAAAAGCTTTCTGAAACATGTTTATTGTAATTTTATGAATGCGACTCTACTTTAAATTTAATCACAATGGCTCTGTTTTGAAGAAATATGCATCACTGTAATAGAGGAAGATAAGTCGGTCTAAATTACCTTCCAACCTCTAACTGTGCAGAAACGAGCACTGGAAAATTTAAACAGAAATTTAAATCATGTTTATCGTATTCTTTTCTTGTGCGTTAGAAAAAGAGCATAAAGGTGCACAGCTTAAGAACGTATGCAACTGTGCGTTTTACTTGTCATTGTATTACACAACAGCTTATGCTTTTTTTATGACACCACATCATTTTTGTTCCTGTGAGATGCGCAACAATTTTTAAATTTTGTGTGTTGCTGTACGCATATCTTGTTGGTCTAAATTACCTTTGAATATTAACATTTTTGGAATGAAAGCAGCTGAAATAATGCATACGTTTAGTTAAAAAAATATTACTTTTTTACTAAAAATAACATTTTTCAAATAAACTTATCTATTTGAAGTGGAGTATTTCTTTTAAATTAATTATAAATAGACACCATTTCATTACTTGACATTTTAATTCTTACAAGTTCTTTACGGACATGTAACATGTAAGTAACAGTACCACTTCTACGCTGCTTTAGAAATAAGAGGAATTGGGATATAAAACTGAAGGTAATTATTAATTCTAAAAAAATATTTTATAAGCAAAAATTTTTCTTGAAATCTGAAGGCACCCCAAAAATGTTGCAAAAGACTGGAAATATAGAAGGAAAACATTGCGTTAATTCAATTGTTTTACGAGTTAACCTTTGAAAATATGAGCATGTGTGTCCGATTTCAAGCAGGCATAATGCCCTTGGCTCTATGTAACATCATTTTGTGGAATAATAAATTCTACTCTCAACTACACAGGCCTGCATGGGTCATGTTTTTTTTTAACTTTTGATTATTGATTCCTCTGTATTTTTTTCAAGCTAAATCTGAATATGACATTAGTTTTTCCCCATTTCCCTATCACGTCAGGATTTTTTGTAAAACGCAATTTTCGAAATTTGTAATATGTTGCAAAACATCAAAAATATGAAACATATTAACAGATTTAAAATGGTTTTTTATTATAAAATGTATCTAATTTAATTAAACTTATGACTTATACTTTACAGTATCATAGCCAAGTACATCAAGAATCTTTTGGGAAGGGGGGAGGGCAAACATTTAATGAAAACTACCACAAAATTAGCCTATTATAAGATAAAAGCTGCTTTTTAAGTATTCGCACAATCAAATGCGATAAGAAGAGACAGAGAGCTCCAAGATGATAAAAAAACATGCTAATCACTCTGTGATTCAAATTGTTTTGACGTAATAAAGCCTGAAATGAAATATAATTCATGCATTAGGTTTTAGTTTATAAGGACTTTTGTTCTAAGAAAATTGCAACAAAATTTGGAATTTAAAAAAATGTTACATAAAAATGGGAAAATAGAAGTAAAACACACAATACGCAGATATAAAAATGAAGGTACCTTACAGAAGAATGACTTTAAAAAAATGCCGTATTATAAAGAAAGCAGTTCAAAAATTAAGATTATTTAATTAGAAAAAGAACTACATTTTTGTCAAAAAATTGACTTTTCAACGTAGTCACATATACTAAAAAAATTAGTGACTTTAATGGGAAAGGGTTAGAAGATATAAGGAGCATAAAAATGTGAGAGATTTGCTAGTAATAACATTTGTCTAACTAAGCTGGGAAATCTTAAAATCTCCTAGAATATACAGAAATAATGAATTTTATCTATTCAATTTCCTGAAAGAAATGAAAAACAAAAATAAGATTTTTTAAATTTTTTATGACAGATAAAATAATACATTTTTAGAATAATTAAAACATTACAAAAATATGTCTTCTTTGGATTTTTTTTTCTATTCTTGCATTTATGAAAGCATTATATTATTAATTTATAAATATCATAGATTGGAAATCTTTTAAGCCGTAAAATGTAAGCAAATGTTTTCCTCATCCAATTTAAAAACTTCACTCAAGGAAATAAAAGCAATTTAATAACTTCTTTTTCACTTTAACTTTCTCAATAAAGCGATAAGAGACTATAAGCCGTAACAAAATTCTTTCCTGCAATTTATTTATACAGCTTCTCAAATATGGTGACATATCCCATCTGATCCTTCTATAAAGCCATATACTTTGTCTCTGCATGAAAGTAATTAATTGTCCTATCGTATAAAATACATGACAGAACTGTCTGTAGCAGGATGTTATAGTCTAGACTCTTTTATTATCAGATCTTTTGCGGACAAACTATTCGTTAGCATTAAATGTTATTTTTCTTACACGATTATCAGAGATTATGAATGAATTGCTTGCCGAAAATAGCTAATATATCAAATTCGCAGCTTAATTGACATTTTACTGATAAAATTCTACCAAAGTAGGAAGGAAATTCAAATTTCTAGAGTAGTTAGAAAGTTAAATAACGATTTGTATATTCAAGGTAGCAATATATTTCACATTATCGAAATGAAAGGTTGAAACTAATTTTTGAAATAATTCTTGAACGAAGATAATATCAAGAGCTCTAGACATTTTGTGATAGATAGCAGGATTGATGTACCAAGTTTAATTTTGGTTTAACTACTTTAATAAAAAACATTCTTCATATAATATTACCACTAGCAATTCTGCTGTTTCCTCTGATGAATAAATAATGCTTTTTACCACATATATTCTCAGATAATTTTGTAGTTTTTGTTATTAGTTCAGATTTTGCAAAGCTTAGAGTCAAAATGCACCATACATACATATCTTTATTGATAACAGGTATAATTATTAGCATAAGCTAATATGTGTGTTTAAAGAAAAACAATATTCCATGAGGAAGATAATTAGAATATCAATTCCGTTTCTCCCGTTAGTTTTACTTAATTCCCTAACAATTTTCCTGCTTGGAAAATTGCATACAATATTAGAATTGTTAACTGGTTTTCAAATCAATAATATTCTGCAAATGTGTTGTTCGTAATAAAACATTACTCTTGTATTTAATATGTCGTTACCGTAATTATAAATCCATCTAGCAGTTCTAAGAAATTTTTAATTAATTGTTACTTTTGACTTCTGCTTCCTGACCTTATTTGCATCTCTTGATTTGATAATAAAGAGGCATGAGAAGAATTTTATCGGATCCTTTATTTCATACTTAAAGAAGCAACCTCTACAATATAAAAAGAAAAAAAAATCAAAGGCTGGTGGAGAAAATATTTTCTTTCAGATTCTGGATGATACATCTTAGCTTTCCAAGTTGGGAACACTATTTTTTAAATAATACCGATCCGATAGATATTATTTGACGATATTATCTAAAATCTTATATAATTAAATAATCTTATATAATTTAATACTTATTTTATATCTTATAAATAGTTAGTTTCTAATTACTTGTTGTCTTTTGATCGAGTATAATTTCTGAAATGAGCTACAACATGGGATATCTAAGATGCGCACCTAATCCATTTGTAATTTCCACAAAATAAAGAATGTTAAACATGTGCAATAAATAAAACTGTGTAAATTATTGCAAAATGAAAGGGTTATATTAAAGTTTGCTTCACATAATATGCCTATATTTAATGCTGCATCAGGTGCGCTTATATGAGAGGTACATTAAAGAATTTCGTTTAATCTGTTTTTATCAAAGATAACTAAAACCGAGGTTTTCTATATTCTTATAGTTCCTTTCGTTGAACTATTAGACTATTTTAGAAATTGGGGTTGCAAATGTAATTCTGATAATCTTTTATTTTGCTGTTTGCACTTTAAAGTTACGCATGACCAGAAACGTAGATTTTTCTTTTCATTTCCTGGTTGTTTTGAAAAATAATGCAGATGCAATCAGTAACTACAATATTCATTCGATATATAATTCAGAAAAACCTTTCAGAAGGAAATATTTACGAACAACCAGCAAATGCGTTGATAGAAGGACTCTTATCGAATAAAACGATTTAAATTAAAAATTAGAACTAGGTTTGGAAGAAAAACACAATATGTCATCAAGTGAAAAGGATGAAATTCTGCCAAAATGACAAACACATTATAATTACATGGTTTAGATCAGCCATACTCAACCTTTTTTTTATAGGGGCCACAAACACGTTTCAGTCACGGTAGCCCGGGCCGCAAGTAAAAAATAATTAGGTGTATAAATGAAAAAGTAATATCAACCTAATGAATTATTTAGTTTAATGTAAAAAAGAACTTTTAACAAAGATGCTTACTTACTTATATGTATATCTAATAAGACTTTTGGAACTGAGAGCATTTTTTTAAAATTTTATCAATATCTGGCTTGTCGTTGCATGCTACTCTTATTATATCATCCAAATGGGAATCTGTCAGTTTATTTCTATATACACTCTTTGTGTATTTCATCTTTGAAAAAGATGATTCGCACACATACGTTGACCCAAAAAATGTTAGCATTATTTGGGCACATCTTTGCACGCTTTTATATTTTTGGGGAACAATGCTCCAAAATTCCACATATTCCTTTTTTTCTTTGAAAATTACTTCCAGGTTGGTGTCATTTTTAAAATCAATAAATTCATCAAACAACTCCGAGTAATTACAATTTAAAACTGAAGCCAACTCAGAAATAGTCGGTGTCTTTAAATGCCATGGATTTTCTACAAGTAACAAACATTTTTTTTATTTTTCTGAGATCTTGAAACCTTTTTTTGAAATTCGTTTAATAGTGCAGTTATAAAATTTGAAATTATGGAGCAGTTTTCTTCTGAAATGTTAATACCGTTCTCTCTGGTTTTTATAATAGTTGGAAAATTGTGCAGCTGTTTATTCTGTATTTCATTATAATAAATACTTAGCTTTTCCTCAAATGCAAACACTTTATTTGCCATATTGGACACTATGTTATTTTCGCCTTGTAGACTCTGATTGAGATTGTTTAGTTTTTCCGTAATATCACATAGAAAACCTAAAAGACACCACCATTCATCGTTTTGTAATTCTGGGTACCCTTTATTATTTTGCTCTAAAAATAGGATTATTTCATGGCGTAATGAAAAAAACCTTTCCTCTACTAAGCCACCGCACCGAGGCATGCAAAAGAACGTCGCTGTGCTCACTTCCTAGTTCTTCAAGAAGGGTTTTAGATTTTCTGTGATTCAGTTCTTTTGCTCGTATATAATTGACAATATTGATAACTGTTTTCATTACAGCTTCTATTTTTGGTTGTACAGCACGGGCCGCCAAGTTATCTTGATGGATAATACAATGGAATGTTATTAAATTGCTGCAATTATATTTTTTCTTAAATAATGAAATGAAGCCATTTTCGGATCCAGTCATTGAAGGACAAACATCTGTACACAAACACACGATTTTTTGCACATCAATTTCATGATGTTCTAAAAAATTACAAATAGTATCAAGGTAATCCGTGCCTCGGGTTTGACCTTTCATTGGCAGTAATTTTAAAAAGTTTTCATGAATTTCATTGTTTTCTGTACAATATCTAGCAAACACCGAGCACTGCGATGTTGCTGAAACATCGGTGCTGGCATCAAATGCTAAACTGAAAAACTTGCATCTTCTTAGGTTTTTTAATATATCATTGGAAATAAATTTAGAAATGTCTTCAATACGCCTGGTGCAGGTTGAATCCGAAAGCTGTATTTTTTTATATCAGATATTATTTGTTTTTTGTTACTGTATTTATCAAAAAGTATATTAGCAGCACTAATAAAGCATTCCTTTACAATTTCCGCATCGATAAATGGTTTCATATGCTTACCAAGAATGTAAGAAATTTCATATGATGCTTTTGTTACCGCCGAGTCTTGTGATAATGCCGCGAACATAACATTTTGTTGCGCATGCAATGCTCTCTTAAAAAAACTCAATTTCTCATTTCTCAAAGACGATCCGGGAGGAAACGTTTCGTCGAAATCTTTATGTTTTGAAGTGAAATGACGAGAAATATTGTATTTCTTCAATATGATACTTTCCCGACATATCAAACTAGTAGCTGCGTTGTTTTTATTTGGCACAACAAAATAATCAGATTCCCACTCATCTTGAAACAATCTATTTTCACTTGATATTTTTCTTTTATACTTCGACGACACTCCTGACATTATTTTGAAAATAATAGGTATACTTAATTTACAAAACAAAACTATTATTTGGCAGAGGACGCGGGTACGTACACAAATTTAGTTTAATAATTTAGATTAAATTTATAACAAGTTTAGTTTCGATCGACAATCAAAGCGACACGCACTTAGGTCCATGGATCTTACGGTCTGGACACGCGCAAACACGACCGACGGGGCGACTTGCCAATTAGTAAAACACACATCTCATTACACATGACAAGCAATGTTTAGCTTCGCAAGTCGCTCCGCCGTCCGCGTTTGCGCGTGACAAGACCTTTAAGGGGATTCCCGACGCCGCGTATTTCGTATCGTTCGCGCAACCATAGATTACAGACCTTTAAGGGGATTCCCGCGCCGCGTATTCCGTATCGTTTGCGCAACCATAGATTAGGATAGTTTGCGTTTCCAATTTCAGCAAATTATTGATATCGCTCACATTCCCATACTTCCCGTTCAATTACCAACTCTTTGAAGGGCGCGAAATTTGAAGTTGTTTACAAATAAGTTGTAACTACCTAGTTTAATAATTGGGCCAACCAAAAAGCCTCCGCGGGCCGCAGGTTGAGTATAGCGGGTTTAGATGAAAAAATTGCCAAAGATACAATAAAGTTAACATTAAAGTCAATACCTACTTTTTAATATCCATATTGTTTCTAGAGTTTTATAATGCAAATGTATTCAGAATGTTGAAAATTTATTTTTCATGTAATTTGCTTAATTCTTAGGTCATTTTATGTTGTTTTTGTCTTTGATGACTGTATTACTTTGATTTTTTAAAAATAAAATTGATTGAAAATAACCGTATTTATTAACTTTTATTCCTTTTTAATCTAATAATTAGCCACTTAAAACTTATGTTTTATGATAGTGCATCTAGGAAATGGGCTCGACCTTTTCATATAGGTGTAGAAATCAAGCCTGCTGAAATATTAAGAAATATTATTTGCAGGCAAAGCAGCAAGTCGGTGCTAGAGTTTTCTTTCCATATTCTCGGCGGCACAGTACCACTAACAGTAAAATGGTATTAGTAACTTTTGCTTCAAAAAATTACTGAAAAAAATAACTCGTAATATGAATCCCTGTGGATGAAAATCCAGTTTTAAGAATTTATTCAACACTGTCTCTTTCACTAGAAACGTACTTGGCTACAAATCTTGAAAACAATTGAATACATGGGAATTTTTTGAGTGGCGTATGTAGTTAGTACTTTTGAAAGAGTTTTTTGAAAGTGTGAACCTTCTTTATGAACTCCTGCCAATATAGAGCCAAATATCCTCAATTATGTAAACATTGCAAGTCATAAAAGTATTAATTGGATAAAATCTGAATTTGTGTACGAAATCATGTTAATCATTTTGTTTCCAAAATGCAGGCACATTTCAGAATTGTAGCTTGATTTATCAATAATATCCTTCGGAATTTAATATGTCATTGGCTTTAATATATTACCTTCTTTTAAGAGAACATAAGTTATTATGGATATGTATGTAAATATGTTACACATCTAACAATTGGGTCAAATTAAATCAGGACTTATCCTCTCACATTACATGACACATGAAAAATTATCAGAATACATAACCTAATTATATATTCAGTTAATTAGAAATTAACAAAGAAAAATCTTTTTTTAATTCCACTATTCTATCAATATCTTTTAAAAATTTCTCTTTTATTTTAATATTTCTTTTGATAAAGTTTTAAAAATGCAAAGTAAAGATTTATCCATGCCTTAAACTAAGATATTAATCAAGTCATTAACTAAACTTAAGACGGTGATAACATCCTTCAAAATCTTCAGCGTTTGTGAGTAAAATTAGCATTACTAAGTATTTACAGTACAGTGCAGTTTGTAAGAAATATTAATAAATTATAAAGAGAAATGTTTTCGATTTTTTAAAACTTCACTTAGCTTAATGGATAGTTTAGTTTTAATTGAAAATTGATTATAACAATTTAAGTCGTTAAAAGGGTTTTGTTTTTTATACTATTTTATGCAAATGTAGTTTTCAAGTCAAAAATATTATACACTACACACCTCAAGAGACCAGCTTGTTTGGCAACAATACCTATTTTATTTTTTGCAGATAAATCGTTCTTCAGCACAACACGTTAATGATTCCATCAAGTTATCTGACTTTAAAGCGTCGTTTCGATTGTCTTAGTTATGCTTGTCTTTTTGGCTTAGTTAAGCTTATCGTATATGCAAACCTTTCTAATGGATACTATTCGATAACATCACAGAGTTATTAAGAAGTAGATATTTGGTTCATTGATCTTTGAAATTTTGCGTTATTGTATCCCTTTTTATTAGTCTAGTAAACAAAGATATTAATGGAAATTATTAAACGAGAGTCTATTCTTTGACTTTCACCAATGGAAGAAAAACACACCATTAAGTATTTAATGAAGTATTGAAAATTATCTGAACTTTATGACAATTGTGTGATTGAGCGGTGGAAATCAGTCAAGAAAATACCTTTGAAAAATTGCGAAAACATATTTATCTTTTTATTACTAAAAAAATTTTTTTTTTAAATTTGAAACGGTGTAAAATGCATTTTTATGCGATAATATTTTTGATCATAATCACGGAAAAATGCCAACATTCAGGCTAATATTTTAAATAATTAAAATAATAATAATAAATATAAAGGAAATATAAAATATAATAAAAACAATAACCCCATAATAAAAACACCAGTTTTAACATTTCCCAAAAAATTAATTATGAACAATTTATTATGAACAGTAAAATTATGAACACTTTAAAATTCCAACATGCATAGAGTAGTATTATTATATCTGAGTTTTATGCTTTTTTACACATGCATTTACCTTCTGACTCCGATTTGAAAACCGATATACGTATATCAGCACATTAATAAAAATGTTCATTAAAAACCTTTTTATCATCATTATATAATACAAAACTAAATTAAAATAAATTTCAATAATTAATTCAACAGCGAAAAATACTAATATTTTACTGAATTCTTGTTATAACACAAATTTTATTTTTAAATATATATAAGTACTATGATTACTCTTTAAATATAAATAATACTATGATTACTCTGTTCTAGTGGAAATTTTGATGTATGTATACGAAAAACTATCAAATAAAGGCAAATAAAATTAAACCTTACCTAAAAACGACACATTTAAAAGTATAAGCCTATATTAAAAATATCTAACATAAAAACAGTTTAATAACAGAAATACACAACTAACGTAAAAACCATTTATTTACATTGTATACATAAAAAAAACAGCAAATCAAGTCTGGTCAAATCCATTTTACTTATTGACACAGTATTATAAACATAATTTTTAAGCTTTTATTGTAAATGAAAATGCAGTTGTCAAAAATCAAGCCGAAACTTTCAACACCAGTTGGCGTAACGCAATGCAGATAAAAAATATTTCCTTTATTCTGTTTTCTTTTAATTTAAAAGTACTTTAGAATGAATCCGGAAGATCAATTAATTAACAACATTTGATTTTAAATACATCAAACACAAAGAAAATAAACAGAATCTTTTGAAATAATCAGTCGAAATTCTTCTAAGCCTAACCTCATTTCTGTCGGGGGAAAAAACAGGAGTCTTGCTTTTTTATGGCGGAATTCGGGCTCAGGTTTGGCGCGAAAGTTAATTTTTAATTAATAAAAAATTAACCACTCAACTAACAGGAATAAAAAGTAGCCAATGCTCTATTTCTGAATATAATCTATCTTTGTGCTAAATTTCATCAAATTCTGTTCAGCCGTTCTGACGTGATTGAGTAACAAATATCTATCCATCTATCCAAACATCCACATTTAAAATTTTAGTACAGATTTGATAAAATAAAGCAACTGATTTTGTACGAATTTTTGTTATTTTCAAATATAGATTAACAAGTTTGGTGTAAAGGTCATATGTCAGTTATGATTTATTTAGCTCAGCGATATTTATTTATTTATTTATAATGTTCCCTGTCAGCAACAATTTAAAAGTTTTTTGGGGAGATAAATCGAAATTAGAGAAAATCTTGACAAAAATATTTTTTGACGATGATAACATTTTTCTCTTTCTTTAGTTTTTAGGGGGGGGAGGAGGGGGGAGGAGTAAAAAAGTAGAGCCATTAAAGTTATGAAGTTAGTTTAATTATAGTTAGGAAAGAACTGCTCATAACGAGGGCATCATTATATTTATTCATAATCACCGTTATGGATTACAGAATTATCTATAACGAAGATAGCATAAAATTTATTTACCTTAAAACTCGATTCTCGAAAGTAAATAAAATTAATGCTATTCAAGAAGTTTTGACTCAGTCTAGGAAGAGTTCAAAGATAATGGTATGTTTCTTCACTTTGCTTACGCTTCAATAATTCTTATATCAATAATTATTCCAAAAAAGGATTAAAACTTTATGCTCTTGTTCGAGGATTAAAATAAAAACTTCCTTTTCTTGTACATATGATTACCATCTCTTGAATTCTGACAGAAATTACTAAGCATTATCATTAAGAAGTGAAAATCTTCGGAAAAATACTTATTAAACCATCTTTCAGAAAAAATCAGACTCAAACAACTAGAAATAGAAATTTCTCTCAAATGCTATAAAAGTCTAATTAAAAAGAGAATGATTATATTTTTTGCAATTTTATCTAATTAAAATTTCGTTCTACTTAATCTTAAAAAAATAAAGTGTGCTAGGTTTTTCCCCATAATTTTACATAGCTGAATCAAATATTTAAATTAAATTTAATTAATACCTTCCAGGATTTCTACGAAATTCACAGTGACTTGACTGATCTAATTAGAGTTCCTTAAGATTAAATAGGAATTTGAGACCGAAAAACATTAATTGATAATCTAATAATAATGAGAAGAACTTGTTAAGATAGGTGACCACGTTGGAAAGTCCATTTCTTGGCGAAATAAACTATATACTATTTTTTATTAGTCTTGTTTCTTAATAAATCCATTTGAATTCCATTTCTAAGGGGTTTTTTTGGAAAAGTTGCACTGATTTTTACAATTGCATTTACATACATTTTAATGCTGTTTTATATCTTAAGATGCATTTTGAATTCTCTCAAATTTTAATGTTTAAAGAATTTTCATACGAACACCTCATAAATAAATGTTTTATACATATTTTTTGTTCAAATTTTGTGCAAGAATTTCTAAATATGCTGCATAGTTTTTGAACTGGAAAATAAGTAATGTATTTATTTAGAAATATTTTATAGCGGTTTCAATGATTTAAAATGCCAAAAAAAAAAGGAAAATTTCATATTATTCATCAATCTAATCCAAGTATTAAAAGAATTGATAGAAATGCAATTTGTGTTTTAGTTTAGAAACCAAAAAATATGTTTCTAAAGATTTCTTCAAGATTTTTAAATAATTTGATAAATCTCTAAGTTAAAAGATGGTTACTTTATGCTTTTTTTTCGCCAGAATTAATTTTCCAGTTTAAAAACAAGTTAAGTTTTAAGTTTTACAACTTAATTGTAATATTTTGGTTTCATAGATGTTATTTCAATCTCTTTTATTTAAAAATTAAAAAAAAAAAATTGCTGCGCTTTTCAAAACTTTCATCCCGACTGTAGTCACATACCTTAAAGAATAATATATTTCACTTTTAGAACTTTATCTGTACCAGAAAAAAATATTTTATAGAGCTAAAACTTAAAAAGTATTATGAGATGCAATAATTATTTTCCAGGTCAAAATAAAGATCCTAAAGGAAATATTATTTGTTGGTATTGAGGCAGAACGTCCGAATATTAATACGATATATATTTTAACATATTTTAAGGATGTAAAACTGCTCTAATACTACCAAACAAAATATTAATCAAATTTTAGAGATAAATCTGTGCTGTACAATAGCACTGAAAAACTAATGTTTCTTTCTTGTGTATAGGTAGATTTGTCCAAGTAGAAAAATCAGAGTAACGGCTAAAGATGTTGACAGGTGGAGATGAATTAGCAACGCGATTGAAGTTATTGAAAATTAAGCTAAATGCCAGCCTTAAAACAAGTGCAGATTTTTTTTTTTTTTGCTTTGATTCTATAATGTTTTTGACATTAACGTGGAATTTCATAATTATTTAGAATTTAAAGACTGAAAATCCAGAATTGTTTCAGCTTTCTCGGTAAGGAAAGAAAAAATATTTATAAAACACACTTTATTTAGTAAGGAAGAAAAATACTTATATTTGATATTTATGCTATAATTTGATTTATAGTATTGTCAGGTGAGTCAGTCATTATTTTTATGAATTTTAAGATGTCTCATCAGACTAGAATAACAATTTGTTTCTTCATGAAATTTTCCTTTTAAAGAGAGATAAACAGATATTAAAAATCATCTAATGCAAAATTTAGTTCATCATCTTACAATAATGGCATGCCGTATAATATCATACAGTCCTGCATAATATTATAAAATGTTGACCAATATTGTATGATGTCGTAAAACAAGTTATGCAATTTATATTTCTGCCGGAGCCTTTCCGCTAAAATTCAGAGTAATAGTAGAATAAATTATTGGTAAATAAAGATGCTAATGGTATTTCCCCAAGATAGATTCAAGGCATAAAAAGAATTTGATGTACATGAGCGCAAGAATCCTATAATATATTTATGTTTCCTTTTATTCTATGAGCTAAACTAATTTATACTACAAATGACATAATAATATTGATAAAACAATTTCAGCAAATGTCTGTCATTTTTTGTAGTAGTTTTTCAGGCTTTTGATACTGGATTCAATAAGATTCGTCTTCATTAATATTTATATTTCAACATGCCAAAATAAAATTTAAGATCAATAGATGTACCATCACAATGTTTAGTTATAATGTTATATGAAGTCATTTGTTTAGTATCCTTTTATAGATTATACTGATTATAATAAATCAGAATTGCTATTAAATGCCACAAAATCGGTGATATTCGCGAAACCCATTTATCAGATGAATTTTTCAATAATCCAATAACTTTATTCCTTTATTTTCATTGAATATCGATCGGCCTGACCTCAGAATGTGGTACTGAGATAACCTTTTTTTATGTAGGATTTTTGAGAAGCTTGAAAATGATCTTTAAAGGAGCTTTTCTATTTATATAAAAAATAGTATATTTGAAAATGAATGGAACATTTCAGATCATCTTGAAATACTATTTAGCTCAATGGGAAAATATGGAACCATTGTGGCTAATCTGTATAATATTTTTTTTTTCATGTAGATGCGGACTAAACCAGAATTAATTAATGCTACCATGGACAACCTATTAGAGGAAAACTGAAATGGAATAATCTGACTGAAGTTGAAACACTTCAGCAGTGTTGATAAATTTTATAAAAACGTGTTACATATCTCCAAATAATGCATGCTAAATACACGGGGGCCGGAAGAAAAGTGAAACAAGAGTTTATTTCTTAACTATCGCAATCAGATGTACACCAAAAATTGCAAATTTCATGAAATAAATTATCAGAATGCATGGGGATATTTTGGTTTCTTCTGTTAAGTGTAAAACAAATTTAATTTCTGCCTTCCCTCATAAAGAAAAATCATCATTTGCTAAAAGGTTTATTTCATATTCCTCTATGTATACTAAAATGTCCCGTATCCACAGAATTTACAAATATGTACTTTTTTTAAATTTAGTGGTATTAATCTCAAAATAAATTGAAACATTTATCTCGAAAATCAAAGTAAATTCCATATAGAAAAAATAGTTATATATAAATAGTTGTCAAGTATTACATCATCAAATTATAAGAAGTTTAATGAAATCTGCTAATCACGCATATTGTTATTTTCTTTGAGTGGTTGACAATTGCTACATCAAATTTATAAAGAAGGGCGCATAAACTTGAAAAACTTAATATTTAAGGTATCTCAGAGACATACTGGAATGAAAATTAAGAAAACAAAATTATTTGCTCGCATTTGAATTTATTCTAAACAAATTAAATATTTCAGTAAAAATTAATGTTTGTATATGCTAATGATTTATATTGTAGTATAATACTGGTCTTCTTACAAAAGAATATAGGCGGTGCTTTCTGAAATCCTAACATATTTCTAGAATGGTTTAGTAATAACAAATCACAGAAGTTTTGCCTTTCATTCCCTACGGAAGCACCTGAAATAGGAAGCTTCATACAAATCATAATGAAATTGATATTTTTGCTTATTTTCTATTTTACACTCATTCTGGCTTATGAATAGTCCGTGGAGAGCTCAAAATTCCAAAAAACGACAATGTAGAGAATAAATTCAAATTAATAATCTACATCTTTACCGAATCCATGAAGTTCACAAACTACAAAATTACATGGGGCACTACACAATCGTCTAGAATTTTATATTTACTTTTAATAACTTCTTACTTCAACTAAAATCATAACCTTCTTTACTGAGAAATATTATTTGAACTCTTTGATCTTAACCAAAAGGCTGAGAAAGATTTGGATAGACGGATGTAGAATTTGGAAAAACGAACGTCGTTTTAATCTATATAGAAACAATAATCTTCTAGACGATTACTATTCTACTGGTAAAAATTCATTCTCCAAGCAAGAAGCTCAACATCAATAGCTATTTTAGAAGCTCGTTGTTCAATCCCATTGTATAGAACAGTACGCTGAATAGTTACTTACATATTTAATGATGAATGTCGTGATGCTTTATGCAAATTTAAAAAAAATTCAAATATGCTGTAATGGAAAATAGAAAAAAACATATTGTTGAGAAAGGGCCATTATTTCTTAGTATTCTCAGTACAGATTTTCTTCGTAATATTTAATAATTTGATTGGTGGTCAATTCAGTAGAAAAAATTCCATTCTAGTATAATATACTGAAGAATTCAAATCCCCATCTAAGAATTTCTAATTTTAATCCTTTTTCACTTTATTTACATAATATCTCTCATTTAATTTACCCTGATTAAATAATTATGTGTGTTATGTATTAAGGATTACGATTCATGTTAGAAACTAGTTACCTTTAAACCATTTCGTAGAGACCACTTTGAGAAGCCTAGGAAATGTCTGAAAAAAATTGCATCATTTATTGTCTCAAGTAGACTGATCTGCCTCTTTAGAAACTATAACTGTAACTGAATGACCGATCGTACTTTCACTGCTTTCAGAAATTAATTCGGAGATTTGCCGAAGCTCAGCAAAGTTAAATATCTCTGTCTCAGAAGGAGTATAAGTGTCCTTTATCAGAAGAATCTGGTTTTGTTTCATCAGATAAGGAACTGAAACTTCGAGTAGTTGATTGCTAGCGTTAATAGTTTTTTAACTTATTTGTGAGGTATAATGTCATTCATATCTGCTACTTTAAATAAGTTTTATCAAATTTTTAATCATTGAATATCTCAAGCTATTTCCTTACCTTTAAAATTATTTAATTTTATATTAAATGATGGACAGCATTTTTCCAATGAAATGCCCATTCGTCGTTATTATAACACCTTAATTTTCACTACCTATAAAAATTAATTCTTTAATATGGCCTTTTATATGAAGTTTAGTTTTCGATAGTCATAAAGATTAATATACATTTACAATTTATCATTTCATATAAAAATCAAGTCAAAAGGTATTGCAAATCAGTTTAAAAAATTGCAAACCTTCTTTGTGGAAAAAATACAGAATTAACAAAAAAATGAAAATTACGGGTGCGGCCTTCATTACATAATCAAGAGGAAGAAGATTTAACATATATCTTTATCCCAAAGCCTGAATATTTATGGGCATCATTTTAAACTACATTGAATACCCCCTACACTGAAAGGCTCGTTCTTGCTCCTGCTGTACGGAAAAACCAGTCTTATGATGCGTGATAATTTAAGTTCTTATTTTGTCAGAAATAGCGCCATTCCTATTGAGTAATATACAGGATAATCAAGACAGGGCAAACATTTACAGGCATTAATATACATTAAAAGTTTTGAAACTATTTGCCAAGTGGAAAATGAAGATTGGTTATAAGGAACGCATGGGATAAATTAAAACACAAACAATGACTTTACCAAATGGGTAAATTAAAACACACAAATACAATGCATTAAGCCAATAGTGTTACAAAAAGAGAGTGATAAAAATTAATCTCAAAACACTATTTACAATAGAGATGTAGGAATGAACTAAATGTGTTAACTCACTGAGAATGTGAAAGGATAACAGCGACCAAAATTCTGGCAACCAGATTCAGAAGAATTTCAACCGAGACTCTGGAAGTAACCTCTTAAAAGTAATAAACAGTTCTAACTTTTTTTGTTGTTTCCACTCGTCTATCAAGTTCAAAATTCTGTTTCTGTGAAGCTGTGACCTCCAGCTAATAAGAAATTTGTTTCATATGATATTTTTACGAACTATTTACGTTCTGTTCATCATTTCAAAATCATCTTGCATTTGCTTTCTTACAAACGTTTTGCTCCTTTGATCCTTTTCAATATATACGACGATCATTTGAATTTTATTATTTAGTCTTACTATTCGAATATAGAAAATGAGATTCATACTCTCAATTACTTAGGTGCATTTTGCTTTTAGCTTTTATTTATTTGTTGTTGCGTTTTTATAACACTCTGAACAGAAGAATTTTGTTAAACGAAATTTCAATAATATGAAAAAGAAAGTCTTAAATTGGATGTATCATTTTACATGAACCTAGCAGTCAAATAGCTAAGTGTTGTTGTGCATGCTCCCAAAAATGCTTATGTTTGGATCTCAAAACTTATTTGTTACTTGGAATATATCATTTTCTCAAATTTCATAAGTTTACTACTTAATGACTCCTGTACGAAAGTTAAAATTTTTCAAATAATCTCCTATTCGTAATTGATTTGCTTTGAAAATATGAAATGCTTTAAACATAGATTGAATTCAAGCATACTTGATCGTTCTGGGCAAGGTGCACAAATTTTATCTTTAATTGCTGGGTAACAGCATCAAACAAAATAATGCAAAACATGGTATTACTTTAATCGGGATATTTATAATATTTTGAAATGAAAAGGAAATTTCAATCTCCTAAGGAATTTAATTACTTGAATACTTTAAATATAGGAATTTAAATATAGGAAACAGAACATTCAAACTAGTCATCCCGAAAAAATAAAAGAAATTCTTAAAGCTATTTATCTTTAATGAAACAATTTTTCCTACAAGAAATGTGTATTCAAAACTTATTCAAATAAATGTATTTTTCTCTCACCTTATTCAGTTTTCACAGATTTTAAACTACTTCGTTTTCTGTAAAGTAATTTATTGTTTTTTTCTCAATTGAAATAATTTATTTCAATAATTACTGAAGTGGGTGACTTATTCAAACTGCTTTCTTTCACAATTTTTTTTTAACTTTGTCAGAACACTTATGTTATTTAATCAAATTTCTATAAAACTTTTGATACAAGTAGAAATTGAAAAAATATTATTTAGTAAATCATTTATCGATAAAAACTGGAAATTTACAGTATTATATACTTGATTTTTAAAATTAGATAATGATTTATAGTAACGAAAGAAATTAAATATGCTACGAAAAATGAATATCGAAACAGCATACCTTTTCTTTCTACTTGAACTATTAATAGAAAGTTTAAAAAATTTATCTTCAATCTCTAGGTGAGTAAAAAATATTGCTTCAGTACTCGCTTCACACTGTCACAACTTGTGACAGCTATCTCATGCCCTGAATGTCAATAGGATCTCCCTACTTTGATTGATGTTGGGCTATGTCTATTCAAATATTTTATATTTCAAACTAATACTATTTTAGAATTCCAATATTTGTGTCTCAAAGAGTCAGAATTATATTTGTAATGTAAAATATATGAACAGCTTGGCGAAATGTAGTTTGAAAAAATTTAAGAAAAATCAGTTATGATAAATTGATGTAGTGATGTTTACATAAATTTCATCTAGTGAAAGTTATATTTTTTTATTCATGAAAATAAGTACTATAGAAAATTAGCAGTTACAAAATATTTTTAATTAATTTTTAAATATTTTAGAAGCATTAAAATATTTTAGTGGTGGCGTCTCTTTGGAAGCAACATGTGGACCATTTTGTGAACGGTGCTCGTAATTTTTAATCTGAACAGATGATACACTCTACACCCGAGTCTGATCTCTCTCCTCTCTCTCTCTAAACATTGGCACCATACCAATGGGAGGACTTTTGATCCACGAAGTTCAATAGGCCCGTATACACGGCAGAATTTTAGCAAAATAGTAGCCATTGGTTCCGTTTGTTGATGCCTTAATATTAGTTGGCATTGGAACTGTGTATTTCTGAAATTTTATTTATTTAGAACAAAATATGAGATAGATGAGCCAAATTTTTTACGCTAATAACTTCCATTCAATCACGTTAGGTAAATACAATAATGCATAACAAACAATATTTATGTTAATTCTAAAACAATGAACCACACCACTCCATGATAAATTTATCTATCATTGAATATTTCTTCATATATTCTATTAGTTCAGTGTTACTTATATTGGCCTCTCAGTTTGAAACTAAGTTAGAATTTTTTTGAAAAGCAACTGGAAATTTCCACTTTTGTCACATAACGCTGATTATTACAAGATTAAATATTATTCTGCCTAATTTTTTATACCATATTGACGGCCGTGTAGATCTCATGGTAAAATCTCGTCTTCGGGACCGTAAGGTTTGAAGTTCGAAAACCGTTCTCTGTTGGTGCCCGTTACTTTGTCTATGCCTGCGTGAGGAGGTTTGGTTCAAGCCGAGGACAGCATGCTTTCTCACTAGCTCTCGACGTGCCAGTTATTTTGCCTTCGTCATTTGATCAATTTTTAAAATTAAGAGGTTCGAACGAGTTGCAAATTAAACCAATATTAATTAAATTTCCTCTCTCATAAGAAGAATCGTGCTTAATTTCTGAAGAATTTTAAATATCCAGAACTAACTGCCCAAGGAATTTAAGAATTCTGTCCAAACCGATAACCATGCCTAGCTGAAGATAAGGAAAGGCTAATTATTGTTGTTGGAGAATAATGATCTCTAAACCATTCTGAATCCTGCCTTCACAGAAGAAATGAGGAATATATCCAATGCAACAATGCTTCGCCAGTACTTAAATATTTGCTAATCATTTTAGAAAATCACTTACAAATGTTTTAGAAAGTCTCTTTCTAAAACATTTGTATCAATGTACTCTTAATTTTCATACGATAGTTTTATAGAATCTGCAAACATGTTTCCATTTCCTATCAGAGTTATTACTGTTGAGGTTAACATATATATATATATATATATATATATATATATATATATATATATATA
>JAPMOQ010058975.1:6657083-6688318 GCA_026543055.1 Argiope trifasciata
TATATATATATATATATATATATATATATATATATATATATATATATGCGATTAAATTGTGAATTTTAGTCTAGACACATCAGAAGTGCTTTCAAATTTTCGATCTATTTCAGCTTTCCTTGCAATCGTGTTTATTAAGCCTCATCAGCAAAAGATCAGATTATTTCAGAAGAAAACGACAAGGTAAAATTGTCAGCATTTGATTAAAGTTCGGAGAGATTACAATCGATATTGGACTAAAATAAAATAGTTGCAACATTAATAGCAGCTCATACAAAAATTTAAATATTTTGAGTGTAAAGCATACTTAACATTCTTAAGGAATGTCTATTCAATTAAACTTCATGAAGCTATTGCAGATGCTCCAATGGTAATTTTTTCAAATATTTTATCAAATACTCAATTTAATGTTAGATTTAAGGTAACTAGACATAAAATATGGTGAAGAAATATCCGAGGGATTCAACTGGTAATGATTGCCTACTATATAAAAGTTAAGTGCCACAAAGATTTAAAAAATGCTGCCAAACAGATATACACGAAATATAATATGTTGGCAAGTAAAGTCTTTTCTTTAAAAAGTCATTTCTCGGAAATCCGAAATAATAAATGATAACAGCTATAAAATAGCAATCATATCTTTACAAGGAGAAGGGACAATCAAAGCCATGGAATTCGTAACTTAATCCTTCAGGGTCATGAAACATTTCTGAAGACAACATTTTCAGTCAACACAGGAATTATCGCATCAACGCAGCAGGCTTTACTTGCGATATCTAGACAATGGTTGATAAGTTTATATTGGTTTCATCAATACTGGTCACGGTTTATCGCGAAATAAGTTCAGAAAATGAAAACATCTTTTAAATTCCCGATTTAGAATATATTTTCAAAACTTCTCTAAACTTTTATTTCACCCTTCAAAACGAGCAGTTTTGAATTGCATATTCTTTTTAAAATAACAGAGTAACCATTTTCATAGTTAGAAACGCGTTATGCGCTCGAGAGAAACACGTTAACGAAGGCAATAATATAAGTGAATGGAGACCTTTTTATGCAGCTTTGAAATTAGAATTATAAAATTAACGTTCTATAAATTTTTTTACCAAGTTAAACAATACACTTTAAATTGTGTGCCATTAAAAATATATTTTATTAATATTTATATAAATATTTAATTAAATTGAAATTTTCAAAAAATAAGAATTTACTCCTACAAAAATATGTAATTAGAAGAAACTGAATTTTCCTTCATTCTGAAAATGTATTACTACTCTCGAAAAAACAGTGATTACTTCATTTTTATTTACTATTTGAACGGAATCATCAGAATATTTGAATTACAAGCCTTGTATGCAGTTCTAAATCGTGCAGTTTTAGTAAACTTTTACAAGTTGGGCTTAAGCAGAAAGTTTGTATACATTCCGAATTTTAAAAACTTTCAAAGGAAGAGCATTTTCTTCTTTTATATAAATATTTGTATCAACTTTATTCATATGCATCTAATTTGAACTCCTAAAGTAATGATCAAAAAGTAAATTATCCCCATGATTCTTATGTGCATATCCGTTTATAAATTCACAAGATTTTTCACCCTCAATGCATTACAAAACACGTTCATTTGTATATGCATATGGTATCAAGACGTATTCGATACTTCTTGAATTCAAAATTCCACAAATCGCTTCAAAGGTAATTTGATAAGATATTTTTGCTCCTTATATGGAGAATCTGAGTTTACCTCGATAGTACATAATTTTTCATGATAGCTGGTGCATTTATGAATTCAAATGCCGTGTAATCTTTCTTTATATATATTCCTTCAGCTCTTACCATTCCAGCTATAGAATTTCGACTCATCGGTGAATCTTAATTTTGAAATCAGGCGTATTCATATTCCACTGAGACTCACAGTTCAAATAAAAATCGCCATGTGCCAAAAATGAAACTTAATCATTTTCCAATGAATAATAGGGAAAGAAAATCCAAACATTTCAGGAAATCCATTATTTCATCAGGAGACAAAACTGATATCTGTATAAAACTATTAAGAAATTATGCTTTAATTCATCTATGCACTAACAGTTTTCGACAAATTAAGATGTATGTAATGATAAATTAACTAAAGAACTTATTTTCTGATTGATCAGTTTGTTATAAATGGATTTCATAAATATCTTGAAAAGGTTATTTGGAATATCATAAGCAATTAAGCCTTGAAATGAAACCCTCGATTATCTAGATTAAATAGGAAAATCAATTCAAGACTGACAACCTGCTCTAATGAATAAAGCATACGTCATGCGAACTGTGAATTGCATTCGGCTAGTCAGCAGACCCACTATCTATAATGTATACAGGCTGGTATCCGATAAAATCAATTTCGGCGCAACTCCATTTACAAAGTTAACAAGACTGGGTCGACGAAGCTTAGAAACCTAAAATAAGTTCGATGAAAGGCACAGAACATGAAGAGGCCATAACATAGTCAAAAAGAACACACTTTGTTAAAAAGGACTGTCAAGGCTGATATTTCAGTTCTCACTTGAAGGATAATATATTCTTGCATATTACAAGATAAGCAGATAGAAATAAACTCGTGCCTTGCTTTTGAAGGAATACTGAAGGATTGTTTAGTAAACAAAGCCAAACTCACGTGCTAAGTTGTAACCATAAGGCTGGTTGCACACACAGCACTCTTTTCTGATCGTTTATTTCACCTATTCCGACATAACAACACAGTGTATTGAATTATACGAGCTTACGCATTAGCTAGCGTATAAGCGATCAGAAAAAAGCGCTGTGTGTGCAACCAGCCTATGACTAGTCAGTTTCGGCTTGATAAAATTCTCTAGAAATGTATATTGGACGTGGAATAAGCCTGATAAGATGTAGATTGCCATCAGTGTTATGAAGACTTAATAGTCGATTCGCAACTGAAATCAGGCTGTTTAAATGAAATCATTATGGTAACTTTCTTCTCGTTGGGAGCAGCTAGTTACTCACAGTCAACATATTATCCTGTGGAAAGAGATACAAACGCATTTCATCAAAAAGGAACTTTTCTGCTTTAAAAGCAAAAAGGATAGATCTTCATTTCGACATGGAATTTCTGTCAGAAGCCGACAAAAGAGTGATCAGAGCGAGAGTCAACGACGAGTTCCATTTTAACATATTCGTCAGCAAAAATTAAGTTTCCTTGCCCTGAAAGAAAGACTTCAAAGCATACGAAAGGGAGAAAAAGGTTAACCGACATTTGTCTTCGGATGAAAATCACAAATTATACTGTATGTTATTCAGAACATCTCAAAAGAGGTTGGCTTCAATGTCGCAGATGACTAAAATGTGCTTAATACAAAGATAATTTCACAAATTACAAAAGTTTCAAGATCCATTGTGACGATCATTCATCCAAACACATATAGATTGCACTTTGTAAATTTGCAGTAATTTTCAACAGTTAAAATTCATTTTACTATTAACGTATTATAAATTATTTTAGTGTAACATAAGGAAAATAGTCATGATATACAATTGTACATAAAGATGTTGAATTAACATTGTTTATTAATTTTTTGAATTTTATTTATTAGTTTGATTTTTCATATTTCATAGAAATGTTTCCTATATTCTTTTAAACACTAAATAACAAAGTTTAAAGCAGTGGTACTCTACAACTGTTCTACTCGCATTACAAACTAACAACAAAGTATTCTTTGACAGATTAGGGGATCTTAATTAAGAATGAGCGAATTCGCCAGAAAACGGAATTTGCGGATTCAACCGAGGTCAGATCAAAGTTAAATTATTGTTTACTTACATAGGGTTAAAAGTAAGCTACGATCTACCTCCATTAAATCAAAATGAGTTTCGAGTGTAACAAAGAATATAGTAAAAACGATAGAATACAAAGCAAGAATTCTAGATTACCATAATGCTTATTTCAAACATTCGTTATGGCTGTTTTACAATCAAGATTTTCTTTAGAATTTAATGAACACAGTTCTGCATATATTAGATGGAATATGGTTCTATAATAGTTAAACAAAACGCTAACAAATATGGAATTCGCATTGTAACACTGAATGCAAGTTTCATCGAACAGTTAAATATTGCTTATGAGCAAGAACAAGTTAACAAAAAATAAAAACAAATATCAAGTTTAAAATTTCTATTAAAGCATAGGAATACATAGTGCATAGTTTGCTATATGTATTGGTTTGCTGTTCTCAAATGCCTGCTAAAATGATATTTTAAAATCTAATGGTGATTAAAAATGCTGATGTCTATAAATAATCCTCGTAAGACACTTTGAATATTAATTAGTGCTATTTTTTGTCTGATAAACCTATCGTATTGATGTTTACATATGATTTCTAACTATATGTGAAATTTTAAGGTTTTAAAAATCACCTAATGTGACAATTAGCAGAAACTTTCAAATACAAATGGCATCAACCTATTATTTTCATTTCTTTTAACGATCCTTATTTAGGAGTAGATTTTTTAAATTGTACTATTCTATCTAGTACTTGCATCAAATAGAGTAACATTAACAATCATAATTTTGATAACAATGTTTGTATCAAAGGAATCGAGACATATCACGTATTAGCAGAATCAGCATATAAACAAATGCCTCCCCTCGGCAGTATCTCAGCTGTTTATTTTAAGTATTATTCTGATTTATAAAATTTAATTAAATAAAGCAATTTAAACGAGCTTTATCGCCGCACTTACAAGATTCAAACTACATTAAAAAAATCAAATATCTTAACTTAGATATGTATAAAAGTTTTACACAGTGATAATAAATCAGCACATATACAACATTACAAAAACAATTTTCTAATAATATTTGTATATAAATTTCTCTGTATTTGTATGTAAATTTAATCAATTCTAATAAAGAAACAAACATTTAGAAGAAACATCTCTTGTAAAAGATTCAGTTGACAAAAAAAAAAAAAAAACAAGATTTTTTAATCTTAAATTCTCACAAAAATAATTTCTTAACTTAAAATGCATATTGTGTTTCCAAAGACATTTTTAATAGAAAAAAAATGCATTTTATATTTGCACAAGATATTAATCTGATATAATATTTTTTTAAAAAAAATTCCGATATAAAAATCTAATGTTTCACTTCTTCACAATTTTTAAATAGTTTCTCATTAAATTTCTTAAGCTGAAATTTTGTCTGAGCCTTAATAAAAATGTCTGCAATATTTAACTTAGTATTTACGTAAAGCAACTTAAAAACGTTTAAGCTTAATAGATTCCTGACAAAATGATATTTTATATCCACGTGCTTAGTGCGGTTATTTTCTAACGATGATTTAGAAAACTGAATTTCCGCAGTATTGTCACTGAATAGTTTACAAGAAATCTCGCCTAAGAACACATTGGCACTTAGTAGCAGTTGACATTCTGAGAGAACATTTTTTAGCCATGTTAGCTCCTTTGAGGTTTCACATATGCTGATGAACTCTGCTTCCATGGATGATAATGTCACTGATTTTTGCTTTGCTGTTCGCCACGAGATCGGTGCATTGCTACAGAAAACAATGTGTCCACCTACTGAGATGCGATCGTCTCGACATGACGCAAAGTCGGCATCTGAAAATGCTGTCAGGGATACTTCGGTGATGTTACCAAGGTCTAGTTTGTAGTGCCTGGTGGCCTGTAGATATCCTAATAGTTTCATCAAGCCGCTCCAGTGGGTGACTCCAGGATTGGACTGAAACTGCGAGAAGAGATTTACAGCGTAATTAATATCGGGCCTAGTTCTAGCTGCAATAAAGGCTAAACAACCGATAACACTTCTGTACGGATAACACTGCATTTCTTTCATTTCTCCATCTGTTGTGGGACATTGGAGTTTTGAGTAAACATTGCTTTTAGAAATAGGAAGTGACGATATTGGCGGTAAAAATTTCTTATATCGATTGTAAATTTCATTTATGTATTTCTCCTGAGATAAATAAATTTTGTTATTTTCTTCAATAAATTGAATTCCTAAAAGAGTTTTCGTTTTTCCTATAATTTTTAAATCAAAACTACTTTGAAGCAATTTGACTGTTATTTTAATTTCCTTTTCCGTCTTTCCTAAAAGAACAATATCGTCTACGTATAACAAAAGTATAACATTATTCCTTATAAAAACTCCATTTGCCCACTTCGGTTTCTTGAAACTCAATCTTTCTAAAACGCTGCAAATTTCGGTAAACCATTCTCTACCGGATTGCTTAAGTCCGTAGAGCGCTCTATCTAGCTTGCAAACGTAATCTGGATTTCTTGTGCTTTTATAGCCTGGCGGTTGTTTCATGTATACTGTTTCGTCCAATTTTGCATAAAGATATGCACTATTCACGTCTACTTGCCAGTGTATCCAGTTCAATAAATTTACAAAAATGGCGAAAAACAATCTTACCAGAGAAAAATTTATGACCGGAGAGAAAGTCTCTTCATAATTTTCTCCTTTACGTTGCGAAAAGCCTTGGGCAACTAAACCTGCCTTGTAACGGACGGGCTTACCTTCAATGTTCTTTTTCAGATCATATACCCATCGGCATCCTGTTACTTTGACTTTGGGTGATGCCGGGACAAGATGCCATACTTTTCTGGTTTTTATGTTTTGCATCTCTGCATCCATGGCTGCTTTCCATTCTACGGCATCCTTTGAGCCGATGGCTTCCTGGAAAAATCTAGGAATGTTAATTTTGTCGGTTAGTCAGGTTGACGCAACACTTGATTGTGGAGCTTCTAATTCTTCACCAGTTACTACAGGTCCGATAAAGTATGCTTCCTGAAAAATTGAATAATTTTGGATTATATTCTAGGTCATGATCTTCACAATATCTTTTAACCTCTTTAATAGATCGAAGACGTGTTGTTTGACCTGAAATGTAATAGTAAATGTCTGTACGATCACCAGTTTTCCTTACTACTGCTTTTCTAATCCAAGTAAAACCTGCTGGTTCCTGAATTTCATCTTCCGTCTCTTCGCTCGCTGTCTGGTATTGCTCTAATTCCGTTTTTACTGAGATTTTGGATTTATGAAGTTTTAGAAACTGGAGACGATTCTTCATCTGATGATGAATCTGAGTTACTGCTACTGGATTTGTCATATTCAAGTTCTTCTTGGTTTTCAGAAATTTGGTACCTAACTGGTGCTTCGATTTTAGGGTCCAGTTCGATTCCACTGCGATCATTGGCCTCCTTATACATTTTATTTCCAAATGATACGTTAATCGTTTCAATGATCCGGCGTTCTTCGGGTAAATAGATGCGGTACCCTTTCGTTTGTAAAGCGTAACATACCATTACGCCTTGTTTTGCTCTCATCTGTAGCTTTGATCGTCTTGTTTGCTTGGGTATTCCAACAAATGCTTCGATTCCAAACGGCTTCAAATGATTAACTGAGGGCTTGAAACCACCATAAATTTCGAATGGAGTCTTATTAAAGTTCCTATGAACGCTTCTATTCCAACAGTAAGTAAATGTTAGGAGAGCTTCACCCCAGAAATTCTCAGGTAAACCACAATTATTTAGTAAAGCCTTGATTCCATCGCAAGCCGTGTAATTAAATCTTTCGGCTACGCCATTTTGTTCTGGAGTATGAACATTTGTAAATTCCACCTTGATACCCATATTTTCTAAATCTTTCTGAAATTTTAATCCTCTAAATTCTCCTCCATTATCTGAACGTATGCAGATAATTTTCTTGCCGGTAAATCTTTCGGCACGAGCCTGATATTTGCGAAATGCGTCCGATGCCTCATCTTTAGTTTTTATTAAGAAGCAAGTTACTTTTCGACTAAACTCATCAATAAAGGTTATGAAATAACGATAACCGTTATGCGTTTGTTTAGGAAAAGGACCGCAAATATCGGTATATATTAACTGCAATGGCTCTTTAGATCTTATTCCGCCTAAGGGTTTGAAATATTTTCTTCTACTTTTTGCCAACCGGCATGATGTGCAATCAATTTTTTCGTTTTTTTAAAATGGGCAAACCCCTTACGGCATTCACAGATGACACTATATATTTGGTATTAATATGGCCATACTTCTGGTCCCATTCAGTAAGGTTACCAGTCTTTGTTACAGAACGCTTTTTTTTACTTGCTTTATTTTTCTGATCTGATTTTGAAACATTTAAAGATGTTACCTTTGAAGTTGGAGGTGGCTTCGGATATATATTGTAAAGACCGTTACTCAAAGTTGCTGTGAAGAGTCGTTCGTTTCCATCGAATACCTGAATCTTTCGTCTCTGTCCGATGAACTTCGCTCCTCCTTGATCCAGTTTGGGCGCAGATATCAAGTTGTGTCTTATTTGGGAAGAATAAACAACGTTATTCAAAAAGAAACTTTGGCCATTTGAATAGAACAGTTTTACAGTTCCTATGCCTTCGATCGGACATGTAGCGCTGTTTGCTAAATAGATGTGTTCAGCCTGAGTAGATGGTTCAAATTTAGTGAACCATTTTTTATCTGAACAAAAATAAGTCGTTGCTGCACTATCCACTATCCATGCATTCGGATTCGATTTTTCAGTTATAGACGTTTCAACAATGAAAGATTTTGGGTTAATATTTTTCTTTCCCCTAAAATCTTTATCATTGTACCCTGAATTATTATATTTGCTAGCCTTGGCTGGTGGACGATTAAACTTGGAGCTATTTCTCGTAAAAGTTCCAGGTGGAATAGCATTGTGTAGTGCAAACTGTTCGTGGTCCCTCGAACATTGTTCCAAACGAGCTTCTTCGGCTATAAGTTCATTTAGAACTTTATCAAACGTAAATTGTTCATCGGGCCATCTATAAATAGCTTGGACAATTGCCCCGAAACAATCTGGTAAAAATCTGATTAACTGAAAAGCTTGGTATTTCAAATGGATTTTTTCACCACAATCTAGTAAATCAGCTACTATTTTCCGAAGTCTAGCTGCATAGAATCCAATTTTCTCATTAACATTGATTCTGCATGAAAAGAATTGATCTAATAAACCTATCATACGAGCTCTACTTTCTGGATGGAAATATTTCTGAATTATTTCCTATGCCGTCTTCCCTTCCGTTGTATCGGTAATCAAAGGCCGGAGATCCTTGGAAACATTTAGATAAATAGTCGAGAAAGCTTTATTACACCGTTTTTTATAACGCGCTTTCTCCTTTTCCGTTGCATCGTCCCCGGGAGGAATTTCTTTTCCTAATACAATATCATACACATTACGATCCAACAAAATAGCTATCATATCCTGTTTCCAACTAGAATAATTATCGGAAGTCAATGGAGTCACGTGATCGTTATTCATGGCGGCCTCCCCGACTTAACAGTCTTTAAAGATTAAATATAATTTTCTTCTTAATAAATTTCCGAATGCCGAATTCCTCAAATAAGTTTAAAAACCGATCGTCATTGCGGGATACTGGCCCATAACCATTTTCTTTGAGATAAATTAGGCCTAATTAGTAAATTGAATTTATCTATTAAGAAAGAGAACCACGCAATGACGATTAGAAAATTACTTGAAATTTATTTAAACGTGGTTACATCTCGTAACCAGAACGAAAAGTAAAAACATACTTATCGAATGACGCACATCTGCTTGAAAAACACAACGACAACATCTTAAAAGTTCAGTCGATCTTTTTACCTAACATTTGATTTTTTGTTTATACTTACGGCGATAAAACAAAAATTCCTCTTCTTCAATGATATGCCAACAAGAGTCACCATTTGCATATCGCTCTAAATTTCCGCTCCTGTGCGACTGCATCGAATTAGCTGGATTCGAAAAATTTGGACCCGATTGCGGATGCTGTCGATATAAATAGGAGAATTTTGACTTATTCCCAACATAAACAATATGACCATTTTTCTATAAATGGCAAACTCATTATTCTCGAAAAGAAGCGGGGGACTTTTCAAAAATCAGTTCAAGATTGCTAGCGTTAGAGCAAATACTGGTTATTTTCCCCCTGAATAAAAACTTGTTAGTCGATGTAATATGAAAGGGTTTTTCTAGGACGGTAACCATTCGTATATGAAAGTTTGAAAGAATTTCGTAGTACATCCTTCATTATATGGTTTTTCCTGGGTTCTTCCATTATATGGAGTGCAATACAAATTCTATTAAATGCAATATCCTTCTACCTTTTTATGATATTCACAATGAAATTTGAAAAAATTTGACTTATATATTAAAACTATGATTAAAATATAAATAAATAATTCGGGAATAAAAAATAAGAAAATATATTATATTTTCCCCATGCTCAGTTAAAACTTATTTATCCATAACCTTATATTTTTTCACTTTTTTTTATAAATTATTTTATATTTTATTTCAATGTATCATTAGTAATTTTTCCTTTATCCTGTAAATTTCAAAGTATTTCACTGAAAATTAGACAACATGTATCCAAGAGAGGAAAAAAAAGAGAAAAAAAAAATGGGATTTTCTAAAAATCTTGTATTTTTCCGAAAAAGTGTTATTATGTTAAACATTTTATTATATTATAAAATGTTTGTAAATGTTACCCACAGTAAATGATGAATGTTTCAAATCATTATTAACTGTCTGTAAAAACGGGTGAACAAAAATACGTTACAATTTAATAATATCCATAGAAAATACAATTTATAAATATTCATAAAAATAAAATCAAAGATTCACCTTTTTTTGTGTAATTTTCCCATAATTTTGTGATATTTGTTTTATCCTTTTGACTCTTCGTTAAAAATTATATTTTTTGCAATTTAGAACATTGATAAAAAGCATTTTATCCTATTAAATTATGCTCTTATTATAATTTTGCAGAATCATAAATTATGATCTTTTAAAATTTTCTAGAAAATAGCAACTCCAGTAAAATAAAATTTAAATCCGATAGAAAACTATGAGATTAGGTAAAGGTGGCTATCCCGATAAACTTGGAGTAAATAAATAGTACCCAATACGAATGGATAGGAAATGATCCGAAAGATCATAAACGTTAAAAGTGGAAACGAAACATCTTTTCAACCCAGAAGGAACCAATTCCGCAAAGCAACCACGAAGTTCAAGAAATCAAAAGTTATTTCCGTATGAAAGTGATGGTGATAACGATTTAGATGATACACGAAGTTTGAACGATTTATTTGTGCAATGACATGTAGCAAGTATATTTCAAATAAAATGGGTGATATTCTGAAGAATTCTCGAAATTTAGCATTCAAAGACCGTGAATTCCGGAAATGGAAAATAAACCAAATAAATCAAAGTTTAGTTTAAATGGGCATCTCATTAAGTAAATTAAAATTTATCTTATTCATGAAATTAAGTCACTGAATTGGTATTTCTGTTATTTCATGGAATGCCAAATGGTGATGCAGAAAACTGAATATTGTTTAAAAATTAATCAAGAAGTGGTATATTATTTTTTTAATTAAAGTTTCTTTCTCTATAATGATCTCTTAATGGCGAAATTCCATACCACATTTTAATATGTTTATTTAAAAATGTGCATAAACAGTCTGAATATACGATTTTTAAAATCGTACTCATAGTGTATTGGAAACTATTCAAAACCGTTAAATATAAGAATTAAAAAAAAACACGCATTTTAGTGAACACAGAATACAAGAATTTAATACGGATGTTAAGAAGTCTGCCCTGCTAATGCTGAAAAGGATGAACACCTTCTAGTATCAACACAACACAGAATCTTCTCAAAATTCAGCGTTAATTATTGCGGGAGATGAAGCCGAAAAACCAATTATTAGCACCATAAAACAATAATAGCCAGATAGTAAACGAAATAGTATTGCCTGCCGTAGTCCATTGGATAAAAGTTTTTCTTAACTTGAGTTTAAAATGTCTGTGCTGTTATACGTGGTTTCTATTTGGTGGAGAGTCATTAACTTATTATTAAACTTAATATATTAAACTTTGAGAGATGCATTATGTATTTTTATACATTTCTTGCTGTTTAAAGCTATGTATTGTCTGTTGATATGAAAATAAGAGAATATACAATGCATGCTTGGAATTGTATGGAAGTGAACGGAGTATAACATTTTATAATTTTTAATCTTACTTATCAAGCATTTTCATTTTTTGAGAAACAAATATAAATGATTAGACAATGATGATTACAACAGAACATTACTACTTTTTATTACATTCAATTGTCCACCACTTCATTTTACTCTTGTATGCCATTGCAGATGGGTTTTTTTATTATACTTTTACTATTTCCAGAACTGACAATGATTTTTAAAACTTATTTTATGTGATTTTATCTATCCAATTTGGTTTACTTCATTCGAGGATGTCATTCACATTTAAATTTATTCTGGATGTTGTTGGTTATCATAAAAAATGAAAAATGATATAAATGGATTATCTATGAGACTACTGTAATTATATCTATGAGACTTCTGTGTATTGAGACTACAGTAATTTCTGGGTATCAAGTCACAGAAACTCTATACAACATTTCATTCATGGCATAAATAGGGGAACAATCAAGATAAAATAGATCAACAAAAATTACTAATTATTAGTGAAAATAACAAGCTTCAGAAATACTATTATAGTACAAAAAATCGCATGATAGATATATATCAAACAGCAATTTGAGACAAATTTCAAAATATGAGTTCTAATATTATTTCCTGTTTTACAGCGAAATGTTATCAAGTGTTTAGTTGCAAAACTTGAACTTCAAATAAATATTTTGTTATATTTAGTGCCAATAACAAATATGAAATGATTTAACAAAACACAGAGTGCTGTAGAACTGTAAGAACACATCAGTCATGCTCGGTAACATGTCACCTAAAATAGCAATTTCTTGATTAGTTATAAGTATAAAAAATAAAGTCAGTATTAGAGCTGATTTTTCTGTATTTTTTTATTTAGACTGCATGTAATTTCGTAATGTAATTATCTTAATATTGAATGCACCAAATATAAGCAATAAAGGAGATTCGGTATAATCTGAATTGATTACTACTTTATATTAAAGAAAATTCCTTGTATCTTTTATATCCCTCTTAGATAAGGAATGAAATTCAGTCAGGTAATAGCTTAGTAGAAATTTTACTCATTATACTACAAATTACAGTGCACCATATTAAATAAATATAAGCCGTTTCAAGACATAGGTACTGATGTAGAGAGAATACTACAATTTTTTATATTAATTTTCTTTCAATAAGTTTATAATACTTCTACAAAATATAAGAAAAAATTATAAAGAAGGAACTACATTACTCAAATTGTTGAAATTTGTCACTCATCAGCAATAAATCTTCTCAAGTCAACGAATCAAGAAATTAAATTCAGTCAACTGATGTGCTTAATGGAGCTACAAACCATACAGCAAATTATAATGCAAAAATTAAATGACGACAGTTGTAAAATCTATAATCTTCTGGTGAGGGTTGGTACAGACAAATTTTCAAATTGCTTTGAATTTTCTTAAAATTATAAACACTTTTGAAATTCTTTATCAAAATATTTAAAAAAGTAATAATGACACCACATTGATCAAATGTGCAATTCTTTTCATTCATCAACGATAAATCTTTAAAAATCGATGAATCAATGAATTTGATAAAAAAAATAAAGTTACATCAACTGACTAATTAATAGAAGTACAACTAATTCTAAAACAAACTGCAATATAATGCATTAAATAAAGTAAATTAAAAACTTTGTTAAGTAACTGTTCGGTTGCAGGGTGGGGGTGTATTTGAAATTTCTACTTATCATTTATGACTTTTTATCAAATTTTAACCAATAACTTCATAATTTTCTTTTAAAATAGTAAAAAAGAGTAAAAAAAACTGCTGCATTGCTCAATCGAAAAATTCTCGCCATTCATCAGCGATAAATCTTGTTAAATCAATGATTGTGATAATAACCTTAATATCGATAATGCCTGCTTTATTGCTCACCTTAAATTCCATAATGACTTAAATTTACTTGAATAGCCTGTGCTTTAAGAACGAAAGCATTATTTGGATTAATGGGAAGAACATTTTAAATCCTTCATTCCTTTCTCGCTTATTGCGTGAACCCTGTCTTCATTCCTTTCCTTCATTTTTCCTTCCTTCTCATTTAAACTAATATTTCTCAATGCATCTTTCTTTTACCTTTCATTTACGAACTAATACCATTCATTTCCATGCGGTATTTCTATAAAAGTTATCTAGATAAAGCTGAGAAACTTTCTAAATAAAATCGACTGGAACGTATGCTATATTATGGACTTTCATCAATATAATTTCTTTTTTTCAATTCTTACTATTAGCTCACAATCTCCCAATATATATTCATTTATATATCTTGATCAAACTTTCAATCGTTAGTAATATACTTTTTATTCATCCACTCAAGTTCAAATATATTTTTTTAAGTTGCAGTGGATGACACTTGATGTTATTGCATTTTTTTTAAATTTTAATACATTAATTTAATTTAATATATTGTCAGTACTATAAATAGAGTTTTAGCAGTTTGTAATGGAATCTGAAATCAACAGGTAGTTACTCAATCTGTAAAATGCAAGGGTTTTAGTATTTTTTCTTGTGAAGGTGAAGAATACGAATTTAATTAGTGCAAAAATCAATAATTTTTTTGTTATTTAATTACTTTTTGTAATTATTTAATAAAAAAGTGTAATAAATATTTTTTTCCTTGTAGATCTAAGTAGGAATTGTATTAATTTTCTTATCACTTAAAACATTCAGACATCATAACTGAGATGGGGGGAAATGTGATTGTTTCGTTATAATTTTTGCAAACTGCAGACAGCAAATCTAACTTTAGTTAGATATAAAACATATAACCTTAAAAAACATAGTTTTCTTTACTTTATTTTAATACAACTTTTTAGTTTCTTAGCAGCTTTTAATTTCCTAAAAGCATATTATTGTCACCTCCAAAGAACTCAATGCATAATTAATATTTCATCATCAAATTAGAGGATATTTTAATAAAAAAATAAGCTTACTGGCAACAAGCATACTAAGCGTTAAATAAACGTGTTGAAGATGCTACTTTTTGCTATGTTATTTTATAATGAAATTTCTTTTGAAAATTTCGCATTAATTTTTATTTATTTGCGCATTTTTAATTACCTAATAATTTTAAGCTGTTATAAGCTTTGCTGTGATTTTTTGCCTTACTTATTAACTAAAATTAATACATATAGGTTCTTATCCAAATAAAACTTGAGGCGTATTCTGATTTATATAATTTCATGAGGAAAATTATTTTCTTAAAAGAAACCATCAATCTTAATTCATTATATTTGAAAATGAACAGAATTTTAATTTGCTAAAAGCTTTAAACTAGGTGTATGCGTTAGAAATTTTAGCTGATGAATTTTACATAATAGTATGCAAGGAAAATTTAAAAAATATACAAACCATACAATTAAAAAAAAGATTTTAAGTAAAATTAATCGATATCAGCCTGGAGCAAACTTTTTTTAATACTTCAAATTGATGTTTTCCTCATTGTTGTTTTGTTTTTTGAAGTCCTCAAATCTTTACGACTATATTTCATCAATGCTTCGTCTAAAAATGGTAACGTTTTTAGAAGAGGGTACTTGTTCTCAAGATTACAGGAATTGGATAATACAGATTTAAATTCTAATGTAAACAAATGTGAAATTTTACTTTTTATCTGTTAATTTAGGTTTGATTATAATCAGACTAAAAATATTGTGTCTGAAGCATAAACTTCAGCAAGGAGTCAATATGGTAAATCAACCTCTTCCCGTAAGGAGCCGCAGTGGCCTGGTGGGAAGGTCTCGGCTTCGTAACCGGAGGGTTTCAGGTTCGAGACTCTTTTCCACCGAAAATTCGTCGTGTGCGGGGGTCTCTTGCACGTTAAATCTGTAAGACCGAAAGTCCTCCGCTGGGGTGGAGAGGGGGGTGACACCTTAGGTGTCGTCCTCGTCATCTGACCGTGGTTCAAAATTACAAAGTTTGTCCCAAAATAGCCCTCATGTTGCTTTAAAACGGGACGTTAATATAACTAAGTTAAACTAAACTTCCCGTAAAGACTTCTATGAATTTTGAGGATCATTTTAATTTTTTGAAATGAGCTGACTGAAGATCATGACAGACTAAGTACTTTGGTCTTTGTAGTCTTAATATTATTATATAACCAAATAGCAAATTAGATTATCTATACTTATAATAAAGCTCAATGTGTGTGTGTGTGTGTGTTGGCGCTCTACAGGCCAGACCATTTGACCTACAGCTACCAAATTTGGTACATGTATACCTTGGAGGTCCGGAATGTGCACCTCGGAGCCCTTTTTTCGAATTTTTAATTCGAATTTGAATTAATTAAAATTTAAGCGAAATTTCGACGTTTTTGCGCTATAACTTCCGAAAATATTATTGTACAAACATGATTTTTATATCAATTTAAAGATAAAAAAATTAGCTTTCTAATGGTATCAGTTTTTTAAATTTATAATGTAAACTTCTATTTTTAATGAATTTTTAAAGAAATATTTTAACCATGTTTTTATCACGTGACTGGATAAAATAAAAGAATGCCGGAAGTTCAAAATATCATCGCAAAATAAATCTACAGAAATGCAACTTTCAGCACGTGACTAGATAAAATAAAAAAAATATAAAATGCGATATTTTCTTTGAAAAACAAATGCAAAGCAAAGGTTTCTACAATCGTTTGCAATATCTATACCATTAACTCAATAAATCTTCTTTATTTACGGTAAACTTGATTGAATTTTGACAGGATATGCATTGAAATCCCGACTTAATGGCATATTTATGTAATCGTTTGCAATATCTGTATCATTAATTTAATACTTTTTTTCCCTTTCTCGCTTTCTTTAAAAAAACATATTTAATATTTTGGCAACATCATCGAAATTTTTTTAAATATTTTGGAAGCATAACCGATGGTTAAAACTGACTGATTTATAAAATTAAAGTATATTACTAGGAAAAGGTGTATTTTTAGAACTTTCCGTCCATCATCTTAAAGAAAATACTAATTTCAGGTCAATCAATGCCCGGAATTACTTCAAGGCTAATGAATATGTGATTTAATTGAAAATTTTAGAACGCTTTACTCATGGCGAACCAGCTGGTCGCCAAAGGCGGCTAGTGGTAAATAAGTAAAACGTGACTTTTGGTATCCGACTACGCTAAAAATACTGGTTATCGGCCATACTCGGATTTTTTTTAATGTTATTTCTTATAGTTCAGATTTCCTCTTTCCAAAACGGTTTATATTTGTTAGAAAAGGCTCTGACCTCTCATCCAGAGTCACATATTTTTCAGCTAAAATTTGTCTTTAACTTCAATTTTCTCAAAACTTTAATTTTCATAAAATTTCTTCACCGTTAATATATCTGAAAAACTAATAGAGGTATTTGCATAAAAATTTCATCTGGTGTTTTAAATGATATGGGCAATGAAATGAAACAAAAGTTTAATGGTAGGTGAATAATTTTTCCTTTATACGTGTTTAGAAAAATTAAGTTGTGAATTTATAGAAAATATACATATATACGCATATTTTTACCTAGAAATTCTTTGCATCTCAAAAATTTTCTTAGATTTTGTCCCATTCTATTCATTTTTATATTCTATAACTTGTGAACAAAGAAAAATATGATTGCTACATTACAATTTTGTGTAGAGTGTTAACCGACTTTAGTTAAATTTCATTAAATTTTACTATTTATTTGCCTATTTCTCGAAATATATTGTATTTTCAGAATTTTTTTTGTATTTATAGTATTTTGTATTATAATTGACAATAATATAAAAACTATAATTTTAAAAAGTTTTTAAAAAATCGATTTTTTCAAAAAAAAATTTTTTGAACGTAGCCGGTTGCCTTGAAGATTTTTGCTACTTTAGGGAATCCTTCCTATCAAGTATATTTATATAAGGACTTATATGATATATGTTTATATAATGAAAAATGACTTTTACAATACATAAATTTGTGTTTTTTACTATTATTCAAGGAAAAAAAAGATTGTAACTGTAACCATGCAAATAACTTTAAATTATACAAAATTAAAAACCTCTGTGATTAGTTCTGATTTTTTAAAAATGATAATATTGTATTTCATGACGTAAGAAATAGATTCTTGTTTGGGTTCATTAAAAATTCCTTGTAGTTGAGTAATCGCTTAGATTAAAATGCATAATATTCTCATGCAAGAAATATGACAGTTGTATATTTCATCTTTTTTTTATATTTTTTAACCCTTAGTAGCCTGATTTACGAAAGTGATTTATTTTTAATATTACTGTGTTTGCTTGAGGGTCTAGATGAATGGAAAAATAGCTAAAGAATTAGTAGGTAGGTTTTATGTAGGGCGGAATGCCTGAAGTATCAAAATTGATATTCACAAAAATAGCACTAGTTTCTCCAAGTAAAACAAGCACTCGCAAAAAATAATTATATCATAGCGAAAATAATATATTCACTTACCTCAAAAGTATTTATATTCTTCAGAAAAAGAAAATATATCAAATTTGAATTCAACAAAACTTTTAGTAAAATGTGTTTACTTGTTCACTTTGCCGCGCAAGTAATATGTCATAGATAAAATAAAACAATAATGACATTTGATTTTTTTAAAATTTCGTTGGAAAGAATATTATATAACAGTAAAATACTTACAGCCAACCTATAAAAAAAACTAATAGTAATGTGAACATTCGGTTTAAAAGATTGATACCAAAATTGAAACTCTAGGTTATTAAGGGTTAATGGAATTGACAAAAAGAAAAATTCTCTCAATTTTTTTTCTCAAAAGCTATCTTTATAAAATATTATTTGATTTCTTTTAAATTTACATTTGATATTACAGGATTATTTTATGAATATTATAAATTTCATAGAATAACAAACATAAGTAAACATGTAATGATCGAAGATCTATTACATTATATTTTTGTTGAAATCTCTAATTAAAAAGTATTTAAATTTCAGTTTGGAATAATTTGAATTAGACATTATAAGAATTTGAAAACTACACATTTTTTCACAGTTTACTAAAAATTAAAATAAAGCAGCAGTAACTGTTTTTACATTTCCCCCAACAATTCAAAGAAACTTGAAATAAACCTCTTAATGCTACATAGGAATATTCACTCTTCATTCTCAGTATAAATAGTTTTGTTGTCTATCTCTATAATACCTAAAGGCCTCAAACTCCAACATCTTCAACAGAGTGTCCAACATCTCTGAATATAACTGCAAAATCTCTTTTTCCTTCAGTAAATGTGATTGATTGAATACCCTAGACACATACTTTGCTCTTTAGAATCGCTCACCCATATAGGTTTGTGGAACAGAGATACTTTTTGAAAACTTTTAAAGGATATCCGATTCTGCACTTGCTCAATAGGCATTAAATAAGATGAAACATATTTGTATATCTACTCAACAAAGAACAAGGGCTGTCTTTGTGGTTTTTGAGGGTTAAGATTTTTTTTTCTTTCAAACAGAAACTTGGGTGTTTCCATATTCTGAGGTATCTGAACTCGAAAGCTATTAGTAATGATAATCTAAGAAAAGAATATCATATTTCTATAAACTAGCAGATAATTTTTATAGAAATTCAACATTTTTTTATTACAAATATGGCTCATTTCATTTGGTTTAATTTATTCTGCCAATTAAAATTTGTTACACATTGTTTAAAATAATCTTTGCTCTTTATTGATGCAGTGCTTACAATTACTATATTATATAATAAAATTTAATGCGTCTTTAAGCAAGAGTAAAAAGCATGTTAAAGAATTTTTTAAAAAAACAACGGACATTAATAGTTATTCCCTTTCTTTAACTCTATTAAGTAATTTCAGTTTCGCTTCCTTTAAGTATTTCTGTTTATTTTCTATCCTTTCAAAAACTTTAAACAGGAAAAAGAAATTGTTCTGCATTTCATTTTAACCATTTTATCTTCTAAAAATTGTGCCGAAATAAAAAGTTTTTCATACTAGCAAACCGTAGTTCGTAAATGCTTCGTTGGGAAAGAATGTCTCGTCCAGACTTCTTAAATATGTTTAGTGATCTGTGATGAAGTAGAAAAGCATTTGTATTAAATGGAAGCTAAAATGCATTTTTTTTCAATTTTTGAAGCTTTATTTTATTCAACTAACAGAAAATTTGATCTACAAAATATCTTTATATAGCTTATACTTATGTAGCTTATATTTATATACTCTCATTATTAATATATAAAAAAAGCATTATTAATGTTGCATGAATATATAAATTATACCGAAAAATTATTCTTGTGTCTAAAGTTTTCTCTGAAACTGTTTAGCTTAGAAAAAGTATTTTTGAAGTTTTCAAGATATTTACAAAAAACATTTTTTTTTATATTGCGGTATGTTGATGAATAAAGCTGAAATATTAATGAAAATTTTACATTCCTTACAAAGCAAGCCTTTTTCCGAAAAACAACATAGTTTTGTGTTGCAATTATTACGATGAAAGAAATTAATTGGAGTATACAGCGACAGTAAATAAATATTCTATAGTAAAGCTATGAGGGAAAATGTGAAAGCTCTAGCTATCTATATAAATAAAAAATGTTGCAGATTCATTTATCTTAATCGGCTGTCGCAATGGCCTCGTAATAAAGTCTCGGCTTCGGTGCTAGGTTTGAACCTCGACCATTTAAGATCTGCATGTATGTGAAGTGGAGCATCTTTAAATAATTCGTCATGAATTAGTAATTCTAGTGCTAGTGTGTTGCAGAATTTGGAGACAGGGTGACAATTCAAGTGACAAGGAAATGGATCTTGCTTATGAAGTTCGAAGTTTTCTTTGTAGTATGAGTTTAAAGTGTGGATATATGTTTGGAATTATTTTCATAGGCATGCTTTCCTCTAGAAAAAAAATGTCGTTATTCTTAGCTATTTTATACTTTATATTGCAGATTCCAAAGAACTATTTATAACTTCTTCGTTAAAAGTTGAAGAAAAGCGACAAAACATAAAACGATCAATCGGCTTAGTTATCTAGTGTATAAAAAATTATTTATATGTCATTCAGTTTTCATTGTTTGAGGAATCATACTGTAAATATAGAATATTTCATAAAAAGAAACTGTATTTAATAAAAGTTTTTTTTAATTCCACTTTTAAGTTCCCTGTTTATGGAGATTTTCTATAAATCCTACTGAAAGTAAGATTTTGGAATTGCCATCTAGGTTCTTGTAATATTCATCCCCTAATATTCATTCCTCCACTGTACTACTAAATATTTTCAGACCAGTGTGCTCTGTCTTGACAGAGGAGGATAAGAGATAGAAAACACTCTACTCCAAAATATTTTCTGTAGATTGTGCTCTGACATGAGCAAATAAGAATAAGAGATTGAAAATAATGAAAGTGATTCTGAATCTACTGTGGCTAGGTACAATCGCTGCTCCAGAGACTAGAGATTTTGAGACCAGCTTCAATTAAAGATCGTCCGTACTCGTGGATCAGATACATCCTAATTCTGTTTGGGTAAAGCAGTGAGGTATTAAAATATGAGAAGTTGTTCTAACTTGTGTATCAGTATCAACCTCCTATCACAAGTCAAAATTGTGAGCTTGCGTATATGTTCAACTTATGAAGCTAATTAGAATATAGAATAATAATAATAATAAACAAAATTCAATACTTTATTCCAAAGCGAAATATTATTCATTAATTGAAAGGATTTCATAGAATAATTTTTCATGGCTTATAGATTCTCTTTAATAACAATTTTGTCTCCTGGAAGCAGTATAACTCAATATTTTACAACGAGTCTGTGAAAGCCTCGTTGTGCGAAAGTGCCGCGAAAGTCTGGTTAGCGGGTCTGGTGCACCTTAAATTAGCCGGAGTGAAGCGTCCTCTCTTTGGTGTGGCTTGGACGATTGGAGAGAGATCTCGGGTGTCATCATCTAACCATGACTAAAAATGACGAGCTCCATCCTGTAAAATTTAAGAGATCGTCCATTTTTAAATCAACACTGTCTTGACACATTAAAGGCTGGAGTCGTAGTACTACGAGTTATCTCGCTTTATCTAGCAGACTTTCGTCAAGATCCCCCTCTTTTAATGTGTTAATGTTGCTTTAAAACAGGGCGATGATATACATAAACTAATTTGTGAAAGCATCGCAAATAATAGCATTTTGCTGCAGGAGTGTTTAATGATTATTATTTATTTTAATTTTAAATATTGGAATTTGGTGTTTCAGTTGCAATCAGGAAACATATATCTTATCATGAAAATCAAACAGGTGGTGTACAAAGAATATATTGTACTAGTGCTAATAATAATTACTACTGAATAATTATTATTTCACTGGTGTTACTTATAAAGCTGAATGAAATTGAACTGGTAGATATGTGGCAGCTTTGCCGTTATTCATGTATTTGCCATAAAATTAAATAATACTGAGTCTCAAGGACATTTTTTTTTTGTTTTCTTGTGGCAAACTAGGTATGCTGATTGAAAATATAGAATTTTCAAAATATTCGAGCTTAATTGTTTTATGTATCATTAAATAATTTTTGGAATTATGCCCATCAGTAACTTTATCTGTCTTGTTATGAACATGATACCTCAAAAATGCAAGAAGTTAGAAACATCCCATTTATAACGCCGTTTTATCAAATTTTAGATCAACACTTCAGAAGTGTTGATCCAAAAGCTATTCATAAAAATGCGACTCTGGTAAACTCAAAACAGCGTAAAATTTCCAAACAAACTGTGGCGCTTAACTTAAATTGTAGATCTTTATCCAATTTTGTACACATTGCTCAAAGATAAAATTTTAAAAAAATATCATACTCAGCTTCATTTTGAAGCTAGGGACCTTGATATACGCTTCCTATTGTTCCAATATGGAAAAAAAATGCGAAGAAGAAACATTTCTGCAGCTTGTAGAAATATTTCACCCATCCCTGAGGTGATCTGAAACTTTACTACATACTTTCTAAGACATGTTCAAGATATCCAGAGAGTGTTCAACACCTCCACATAAAAATATAACAATATAAGCAGGAAAGGAACATAGATTTCGAACATTTAATATTCAAAATCTCATGAGATTTCTACATCTTATAAAATGAAATTATTTGAAATAGTGTTCATTTTAGAATCCAGATGATTTTATTACTCAGGGAGTTGATTCACAGTGTGAAAGAAGTGCATTTCCCTGGAGTTCTTTGTAAGACTCATTTTTCTCATTCTTTTCACGTTGTTTATTTTTGTTTGTGATTTTTTGAATTGTGGTAGTGATATTTGTGATTATCCTATGTATTTCTCCATAAAGAAATATCAGTATTAGATTTTGTTTGCATCTATCAAAAGAAACATATATCGCATACATGTGGGAGTTTCCTGTCTGATTCTTGACAATCTTTTAAATTAATGAAATTCAAAAAATTCAGCTTTAAATTAAAAATTCAGTTTTGAATTTTTATTTTAAATTAAATCAATGTTACTACTAATACAATATGTTTTTGTTCTGATAATTTCAAGCATATTTTCTTGGTTTTTAATGATATTTTTACTTGTTACCTAAGAAAGATAAGGTGGAAGAAACTTCTGATAAGTTAATCATGCTTCAAATAAAATTATTCTCAAGACTTGCTTCTAAATACATTCTTATGAGTAGCCAATGTTTAAAACTATTTTAGAGTAATAACAAATTCCATATAAATCAAAATCAAAAATGGGAGTTGAATTTTAATATTATCATTAAATTTAAATGCTGATTAAAATAATAACTAAATGCATTTCATTGAGTTTTTGTAAAAACAAAACAGTAATTAAAATTTAACACTATTTCATTTCGAATAAATATTTCAATACTATTGCTATAAGTGTAAAATGTTTAGATTTAAAATGGTTATTAATCTAGATATTTGAACGCAATGATATGCCTAACGTTTTAACGTTTTTACTCAGACCTTAAGTATTTTTAAAATAGTGCCAAAACAAATAAACTATTTAAGCTTAAAAATGTGAAGATATAAGTATTAATATTAACAGAGGAATAAGTAAACGATTTATTGCTAAAGAAGCGGAAAAATGATAATTTATCATTAATTAAAACTATACATGTTTTAACCAACTGGAATATAGTTACAGAAACATTCTGGCATATCCGCAATAAAATATTAAGGTGATTTTAAACTTATGCTATTGGCGAACATAAGCTACGAACTAGCGTATTAAAGTGCGAATTTCAACAATTAATAATTCAGAAGATAATATATGAGAAGAAAAAAAGAACGCAATTTGCACGCTATTTTTTTCAACTGATTAGAGTCAACTTTTAAATAGAGCTATAATCAGATAACGAAATAACCAAATATCATATATTCATATATAGTTGAGATTTTAAGCCAAAGCATTGATATACTTCTGAAACTAGAGATGAACTAACTCTCCATCCCTTCGATGACTCTTGTTAGAAATTTAGAGCAGATTTTCTCTAGAGATGTTGAATCTGACAACCAAATTTTATTCGTCTCACATTTTTCGATTTGCAATCGTCATGTTAATTATTATTCGGATAGCCGGAGAGGCAGGCTTCATCAGAATGGATAAAACTGCAAAAAAATTGTATAGAAATCTATAAATTTGGTATACAGACCACGTATCAGATTTCATCAACCTATATCATATAGTTTTTGAATTATCTTGTTCTAGAATGAATAGACATGCTTACTTTTTTTTTTACTTAGGGAAGTCTGAAATTGAGAGATTCATCAAGATCTTGAATTTGAATCGTATGATGATTACCAAATTTTCTCTTTGCTTATTTTTTACTTGAAAGATAAAAACGGTGTAGATTAACTTAAAGCCGTTTGGCTCGTCTTTGATAGAAGGATATTCTAAATTAACATCAACTGGAAAATATTCTAATAAATAACTTTATAAAAATACAAATCGTAAAAAATCGTTTATATTATTATAATTCTATTTAAAATTTCCCTTATAGACCAGAGCTCCAGGGATATTCTTTATATATACACATGAATATTCTCCATGGATGTCAAATACAGACTGCGGAGTTAGAATTTTGGAAGACAAATGAAAGTTTTGGAAAGAATTCAACTCCTGACGGTTACTTTTTGGAATCTCGATATCCCTGATGGTTGCAAACAAAGTCTTCAGAACTGTGCGATAAGAAACATTCTCTCTAAATGTCACTTATTTGGTGGATTTGTCATGATATGCGATTTCTTTAAATTCGATGAAAAAAAGTTTTTGGATTATATTTTGGAAAAAAATTAAATTCAGATGCATTCAAAAATTTTATTGTGGACTACATTATGTGCATACAAATATTTTCAGAAACTGAAGAATATATTTAATAACAAATTAATAAACCTGATAATATGAAAATTTCTGAGCTCGAAATTATAAATTTTTTACTCTATACAAATGAAATTACTAATCGAAAGAAAACTTGTGGAACTTGTAGACAAAATAGCATATGTTTATTTTCATTCTTAAAAATTTGGTACATTAGTGCTCATGAAATTGCATAAAGCCAGCTATGAATAATTTTATGTGCAACCAATTTCAAAAATGTTATTATTCGTCAAAAGTAGAGTGAAAGTTAGAATATTAAAATCTATGTAAATAACAGTGAAATTAAAAGATAAATAATTATTGGTTTTTTTCATTATTATGCTGATTTTCTTTTGGTTGATTTATACAAATTTAAAAGTTGCATTTTTTATATAATTTCTTTGTATATTTTTATATAATATAATCTAATTCTCTCAGTTCAATAATCTAAAATATTTTTGATTGCCTTAATGCTTTTACAAGGAATACAATTAAAAATAATTAAGGAAGAAATAAGCAAAGGTCACGGCTTTAAGTAATTTGATCATTTTACTGAAAATATGATTCATAAGTAAAAATTCTTCCACCTTCTCTAAAAAAGCACTCTTAATATTATCTGAAAAGAGAAAAGAGCTCGATTAATGGCCCGGAACTAATTGATAAATGAGTTAACGCAGCAATTACTATATCTTGGCGGGGTAAAAGTAATGCATGTTTTGAAAAGATGGGATAAAATGGGTTCGGTATTCCTTAAATTAAGAAATATTGCTCGAGTCCGGCTCAATTTATTGATTACTTTTAAGCTTTTATAGGGAATTGATTGTTTCTTGAATGCGTTAAGGAATACATTTTTGCATTACGAAATACAAAAATAATCACGTAATTGTCAAAAGAATGAATCAACGGTTATGTTTTACAAAAAAATCTCACGTATCAAATAATTGAATGGATGATAATTTATGTAGTTTTCATGGTTTCGTTTCTTTTTTCTGAAAAATAATTGGAATTACTTATTCTAGTTTACTTATATGAAAGAAATATTTGTAATTTCAGATTAAATAATGAAAAAACTAATTAAATCCTTAAAATATTTGAGCTTTCTTTTTCATTTCTTTTAACCTTTATATATTTATTACCATAGGAATCATACGTATAAAATATCTTGTTCGTAAGTTGTTTAGAATTTTTTTAATAAAGGTAGTTATTTATCAGAACAAACATTTTAACAGACAAGATATAATTTATATTTTGACATTTTATTATTTGTGTTTGAAATAATTTTTTATTAAGATTATCAATTGTTCGTATATAGAAATGGTTTCAATTAAAATTCGAAAAAAAAATGTATGTTAATAGTTAAAAATAGTTAACATTATGTTTCAATAGTTAAAAAATAACAAATATTTCATTTTATTAAAAAAATTAAGTAAGCGATTGACAGATTTCCTCAATCTATGATGAATTAAACACAATCATAACTATTTGGATCTAGAAAAATCAAAGATAATTAACTATAATATTAGATGGCATGAAATCTTCAAGAATACTCCGTGAAATTTTGTGTCTATCCCTAAAGTAGTGAAAGCTGTTTATGCTTCCATAATCAAGAAGAAGATATTCAAAAGAAATCAAACACAAAGTAAGAAATCAAGCACTGTATTCTAAAAGCAATAGATTTGCTTTTAGAATACAACAGGTAATTTAGACAAAAGTACAAATAAGCATGTTTTTCTAATCATACGAATCTTAAGTCTTATTGTTTATATATTTTAGCAAATAAACATTAATCAGTTTTGTATAAAACATTAATAACGTGAATTTAACTCAAAATAAAATATAAACTGCAGAACACGGATAAAATCTTCTTTAAATAATTTACATACTTGTAAGATTTAAGACCTACAGATAAGGCCTGCTTAATTTAAAATAAACAGATGTGTTGTAATGATGGGTTATTACCCTGCGTTATTTATGAAAGAAATGTATGAAAAAAGAATCCAAATAACAAAGAAAGGAAACTAAATTGCACATTAAAATTTTTCAGGGAGTTGTTAAGGGATTGTGAGAAAGGTATAAGACAAATTAAAATATTAACTCAAACCAGTATCAGAAAAATGACCTTAGGCCCTTTCAGGGCTTTAACAGACAGGAAGGTTTTGGACAATCTTAGCAACCTATTAGTGAGATTGGAAATTAAAGAAATAAGCAGCACCAGAAAAAATAATAATGTCTAAGACATTATGGAATTTAGATTAATGAATTGACATTGTGTATTTTTGTGGATATAAGAAACCGAAAACATCTCTTGGGAGAGTAAATCAAAAGCCCGTGTAACTAATTGTTTCTTATTGATTCTAGGACATGTCAGTAGCTGGGTTAGTAATTTATTTTGTAAGTCCTTTTTCACAAACACATTTTATTATGAGCAACTCTGAGTTGCTGAAATGAGGAAGCTTTAAAATTTCAGATCATTTTGAGTCTTCCGTTTGTACTACACTGATGGAAAAAAATCCTAACACCAAGAAAAATTATTGTACAGTAATGAAATTTTAGGAGTACATTTGTCTAGGTAACATATTTAATTGATTAAAGTTTCAAGATCACAGGTAGAGCCATTGGCGAGAAGAGCCATTTCAAATGTGAAATGTTGGTTCATTAGTAACCGGTGTAACCGCCAAAATTTTGAATGCAAGCATGCAAACGTACATGCATTGTGTCGTACAAGTGTCGGATATCAGTTTGTGGGATGGAGTTCCATGCCTGTTGCACTTGGGTGGTCAATGCAGGGACGGTTAATGCTGGTTGTGGATGACGCTGGAGTTGTCTTCCAATTATGTCCCATACGTGCTCGATTGGAGAAAGATCTGGTGATCTAGAATTCCAAAGCAACATGTCGACACTCTGTAGATCATGTTGGGTTACAACAGTGGTATGAGGGCGAGCGTTATCCTGTTGGAAAACACCCCCTTGAATGCTGTTCATGAATGGCAGCACAACAGGTCGCATCACTAGACAGACGTACAAATTTGCAGTCAGGGTGCGTGGGATAACCACGAGAGTGTTCCTGCTGTCATACGAAATTGCTCCCCAAACCGTAATTCCAGGAGTAGGCCCTGTGTGTCTAGCAGGCGTTCACCTGGCCTCCTTCTAACCAACAAACGGCTATCACTGCGACCAAGGCAGAACCGGCTTTCATCAGAAAACACAACAGATCTCCACTCCGTCCTCCAATGAGCTCTAACTTGACACCACTCACGTCGCAAACGGCAGTGTTTTGGAGTCAGTGGAATGCACTGTACAGGGCCTCTGACTCGGAGCTGTCCTTGAAGTAACCGATTTGTAACAGTTCGTTGTGTCACTGTGGTGCCAACAACAGGTCGAATTTCAGCTGCAGACGCAGTACGATTAGCCACAGCCATGCCCCGAATACGACGGTCTTCCCTCTCTGTAGAACCACGTGGCCGCCCGGAACCTGGTCTTCTTGAGGCAGTACCTTCCCTTGGCCACTGCCACCAATACTAATGCACAGTGGATACACTCCTGCCAAGTCTTTCTGTAATATCGCGGAAAGAAAACCCACCTTCTCGTAGCCCTACAACACGATCTCGTTCAAACTCAGTGAGCTGTTGATAATGGCTTCTCAGAGGCATCCTTGACTAACATTAACCCACTACGTCAAATCTCAACTGTAAATAACGATCACGAACCTTACAGCGCTTATTTAAAGCAAACCTCATTTGCATGTTCATAGTGTCGCTACTAGCGCCACACTTACGCGCATAGCTCAAAATTTGAATCGACGTCATCTTTCAGATGTATAAACATGCCTACCAAATTTTGTTTATCTAGCACAGCTCCTTCCTAGTGTTGGGATTTTTTTCCATTAGTGTATGAAAATCTCAATTTTTCTTAAAACTTTTTCTCAGAAAAAAACATTTGAGCACAGTCAACTGTTACTTGAGATCCTTGGCTCTTTTTTCAAATTGACGTACACAGCAGAGTTAATTTCTCTAAATTTGATTGTATTGTTTATTAATGCAGACGTGGTTTTTTCTCTAGTAAATCAAGTTTGTCTCACGATTTTGAGATCATTCTTCTGTTCTTTAAGAGCTTCAACTGTGAAAAATTTTATTGTTGAAAGTTATCGATTATCACTATTTGAGAGACACAACATGCTATATTTTTTCAGTAGTATGAACTATAATAAAATTATTTAAATAAACATGAAAACAATTAAATAGGTAAACTGCTTATTTACATTGCATTCTAACCTAATGCATTCTTACCTTGGAATAGCGTATGTTCCATACTCTTTGCATGATATATCTATGCTCTATTTTAAATATCAATAAGAAAAAATATCAAGCAAGCATCAATATATTTGATATCAATAATTTTAATTTAGAAAAATATCGTTATTTTAAACTTTTTTAGAGCATGGAATTCATATTTAGAGGCGTGTTATCTCTCGTCAACAAGTATATGCTGATTATCTATCTGCTTACGATAATGGAAGTATATGTTACGGATTTCACGTATATTTAAAAATTTTTATATACGCAACAATAGTTGAATCTGTATAACCATAATTCAAGGAAATATGTTTCCAAAGCACAAATACATATTCTCGTATTCAGGACTTTTCGAGCGTTTCATTAAAATTTCGTAAGACTATTAATTTTTTTTTGAGAAATGAAATGTAAGTATCTGATTCAAAAATATTATGACAGGTACTTTCCTGGACTCACAGTGAGTCAATCTGATATTCTGCGTAATTTGATGTCATATATTGCTTTTAAAGGTTTTGATGAATTCAAAATAGAAAATTTTCACAGAAATTTATGCTTAGCCAAAATATTATCTTTTAAACTGAATAACAAAAAGGTAAAGTAGAAATATGAAATAAATTACAAAGTATAAAAATTTAATTTGCAACAATTATTTTATCAGAAAATCAACAAAAGTTTTGTTGACGGTCATTCTGACAATACTTATAAATATTTACTTGTGGCAGAACTAATATTGGCATTTCCGTCTTTATATTAATAATTTAACACACAGTAAAAGCTCCTTATTCACGCTTCCTTCATTCGTCTTTTCACTATTCGCCGATTTAAAGAAAACGCCCCAATTCCTATATTCGAGGTTAAAAATTTCTTTATTCGCGGATCTAATAAGTACATACATAATAATAAAAGGATTCCAATAGGTATCCAACTCAATATACTTTGTAAATTCCGCCAAATGTACTAATAAAAAAGTAAAATAGACCTTATTACAGCTTTGCCTTAAGTATGTTGTTAAATGATATCGCCGAGGACTTTGACATAAGCCGCCACACACATTGAAGTCAGGCTGGGAAAAACTGTGACTTGCTCTGACAGCGGAAAATGACGAAGAATCAGTGCAAGTTCAAACTTTGACTGCAAACATAGCCGAAATCGCTAATGGTTTAGGACGAGATGGATTCGAACAGATAGAATCAAGCGACATTTAAGAGTTATTTGATTCGCAAGATGAAGATTTGACTGAAACCGACTTGGAGGAAATTTTAAATTAACAGCCCATTGAAGAAGAGGCTTCAACAAGCACTGGAAACGTTACATTTAATTGAAAAATCTTAGTAAAGGTTTAAGAATGGCAAATGCACTTTGCGATTTCTTTATTAGCATTGATCCGTCTATGTTTAAGTCTTATTTTTAACATGCAAATTGCTAATGCGATTGCTGTGTATCAGTCTGAATTGAAGGAGCTTTTAAAATTTGCCAAGCAAGAGAAAATTACAAAATTCTTCAAACCATTGCCTAAGCCTTAAGATAATTAAGAAAAATGTTCAAAAACTTCAATTAAATTGATATATATAT